>JAKNDB010000105.1:3327500-3601687 GCA_024305405.1 Dirofilaria immitis | reverse complement strand
TGCTTTCAGAACATTTGCATTCTTAACTGTTCGTGATCGTTGGCCAAAAATAATCGGCAAAATTGTTGACCAGGTGTATCGATATCGACATGCTCATATTGCTGTTCATGGCGAGGTTCTTTGTTTCGTTTCTTTAATTCCTGTCTGAATTGTTCGTAAGTTTTCTTGATTATATTATGTTTCTGGAGCAGTAGTATCTGCTGCGCGCACATGTGAAATGCTGATAAAAGGTCTGACAAAAGCTTATACATAATGTTGACTATTCTTTTTTCTTTTTATTTTGTTTTTTATTCATCATTTTTATGTAAATTTTATTTATCAGCAAGAACGATCTGAAAATTTAATTTAATCTCTTTATGACTCATTTTAAAATGAAGCAAGAAAATACTTTGAAATAGCGGCAGCGAAAATTTCGAAATTTCAAAGGTTTTGAAAAAAAAATTTCAAAAAAGCGATATCAAACTGCAATGTATTCTTCTAAATAAAGTGGAATTGACTGATGAAATTTAGTTATGTATTAGTATCGCATACAATAAAAGACTCAAATATAAGATCATATTCCGAGGTATTTTCGTTTATATTCTTTCGAATATCTTAGGCTCTTTATTAATCTCAATAGATATTAATGAAATAGATTTGGCAATCTATGAAAGAAGAAAGGAAGAAAATAGATGATGCGAGATAGATGGATATTGTTGCTATTAGTTTCATTTTCGCATGATGCGAGATAGATGGATATTGTTGCTATTAATTTCATTTTTGCGAAAATGAATTGTGCATGTTCTTTAATGAGTAGAAACTTTCCTCATTTATTTTTATGCTCCTTGTTCAAATTGTAATTCAAAAATTTGTTCTTCCTTCCATGAAATTTCATGTTTTTCTAGATTTTAGTTCAATTATTTTAGTTTTTAGCTATAGTACATCTTTATTTCAGGAAGGCGAGAAGGATATTAAATCAGTCCTAAGTCAACTGTCTGAGTTATCTCACTTTGTCTCTACTGATAAACCATTGCAAAACCTTAGTGACCACGGAGAAAAAAGTCAACATTTGGAATGAAGAACTAAGAGAACTACGAATAAAGGTGCTTTAATAAAGTATGAATATGGCTAAACAAACTTTTTGCTTTAAATTTTTTCGACTTTTGATATTGTTAAAAGGACAGTCTTATGTGAGTTAACAAATAGTATGTCTCGTAAACAACTTAGAATGATAAACTGTAGCGCCATCCACTTATTTTTTTGGAAAATATTGTGTTTTTGCTAGACGGAAAAGTCATTTCTTAAAATAATGAGATATAAATTTTCGAAATCTACAAGTTTTTGGTAATCATATTTCTTTAGTAGATTGTATCTTTAGTAATCATGTCTAATCTTTTATTCGTAGATTGGATGGAAAATGAATCTTATGCAAATGACATTTCAGAAAGGTTCAGATCAAGTAACTTGGTATCGTTGTGATTGGTTGTTTGCGGAGTGTTTTTTGTATCGAAAAATATTTAGCTTATTTTTGGAAACAACGACACTGAAAGAATTCGATCCGTTCGCATTACAAAAACAGAGTTCTTTTATTGATTGGTTATTATTCTTTTCTGTATTCCTATGTATGTCAAAAAAAATGCTGCCATATCAAGTGTAATATCGCTAGGTTCAGTTCAGTTCCGCCAAGTGAAGTACTTGGATGCCTTATGAATGGTTGGCTGTAGTTATTTATTTCTCATAAAAAGAATCGATTGTAAAAATTAAATGAATTGCAAATATATAAAATTAATTTCAGCATTAATACGATTAGTAAACTCGCAAAACACTTAGAAGAAGTAGTAGCGAGAACGACTAAAGTTGATCATAACATAGTTTCTCACTTTTCACAGGTATGACTTTGGTATTTTTATTAGTAAATTTAAAATTTTACTTTTGAAACTAAATTTTTTTCTATTTAGTTGTGTTTATGGGGAAATACATGTGATTTGTCGCTTTCATCTGGTGAACATGTTGTCTCATTACCCGTTTTGGATATGGTTGATCAATTAGCCGATAAAATCTTGTGTAATCAAATTAGCGAAATTGATCGTATTCTTAAGTAATGTTTTTTCTTTTTCTATATTGTTATATGTTTTTTTAAATGAGCGATTCTACAATTTTTACACTTTGTGAATTATCATATTTTTAATCATTTTTTGATTATTTTTGAGGTATTTGTTTTTCAGAAATGGTGAAGTAAATCGTTTAGATATAGTTCTTGATAATTGCGGTCTCGAACTTTTCGCTGATTTAGTATTTGCAGAATTATTGATTGACAGTTATGGCGTAAAAAGTTTATTTTCACGGAAAGGTTTGTACTTTCGTGAAATCGTAAATTTAAAGCTGTATGAAAATTGTGAATTCTGTAGGCATTTTTTCTGAATGTCAATTTTTTTATTGCATTTTTTTACTTCGTTTGTTAGAAAATCAAATACTGGATGAAATTATGAAGTTTATGAACTGACTTAATAAAGCTATTGTTGATTTAAATTGACTCTCTGTTTACTTATTTAAAAGCGGAATCAAGTTCTCAGAGCTGAATTTTACTCCTATTAGCATTATTATTTCGGGCTTAATAAACCTTCATGACCATGAATTATAATTCAAAAGTCATCATTTTTCGTCCATCTCTCTCTCTCTGTATCCTTATGTATATATATTTCTCTATCTATTTGTACGTATATATATTTTAGTTCACCAAACCAAGTGATTTTTTTACAATTAATTTTAAATTTTATTTCAAGATTAATCCAAATTTATTGCAGTGAAATTTTTGTTTGTAGAATATGCCTTGGTTTGTATCAGACGTTACCGGTAGAGATTTCAATTGGACAATCGAAATGCTAATTGCTAGTTCGGACTATTCGCTGAAAAATTTTGGTGTGAAATGCTCACAAAGATTATGTGACGTACGCTTCTTTGGAGTTGTTGGAAAATTGAATTGGAAATTTAGAGCTGAATTTATCAATTTTACTTTAAACGAGTGATCTACATTTCTTCTATGTTTTCTAAATACAAGATCCAAAGCAATAACGTTTATTTTAATATTTGCTGCTCAGAATACATTTTGAGAGAAGAAAATGTCTCAAAATTGTAATTTAAAAATTTAAAGAACTGAAGCAGTCTGGCAATGAATTTCAGCTTGTAATCAACTTGAAGGGCTTTTTGATCAACTCATTTTCTCATTATTTTTATTATCGATTTTTAGGGTGACTTTATCTTTCAAACCCATTATTTCTGGACTCTTCCATATCCATATTACTTAATGGCTGAAAAGGCTGCAGATCTTCATCATGAATTATCACAGTCATCACTGATCATTTTTAAAGGTGATTATAACTACAGAAAGATGGTCAGTGATTTAGAGTGGCCGCTGGATACTCCTTTCAAAGTAATTCTAATTGTTTTGCTGTTCATTCTGCACTGCTAGAAAGATTGGCAGAAATTAGTGAAGATGATATCGATAGAATAATTAAATTTAAAAATAAATTTTTTCTGGCAGATTATTTCTGGTATGAAATCTAAATGTATCTGTATCTGATGATTTCAGGTAGCTTTACGAGGTTTCGTTCCAGCACCGATTTTGGTGCTTCGTACTATAAAAGCAGAAACATTGGCAGGATTAAGTTCAAATGTGATCGACGATTTACAAAGGAAATATGGTAGCAATAAGAGTTGGATGACAACGGGGAATATGCTGTTGTACAATTTGCAAGATGATTCCCTTTTTATTATCGTTTCATAGTTCTTTATTCAATTCAGCTTTAACAAACTCCGATAAGAGGCTTTTGATTCTGGATTCTTTGTGCTATAGGATTAATGTAAATTAAGTTATAGTAATGGTTTAAAATTAAAGCAAAACAAAGAATTGTTGAAAAATATGCAAGTAAGAAGACTGACAATGAAAAGTACTGGGGAAAGAGGAATCTTGATTTCAAATAGCAGTGAACCAAATGACATTAAAAGAAAATAAAGTTTGGCATCAATTTTTTGGTATATATTTTTGGTATATATTGCGCAATACTTAAAATTTCCATTTACGAAATTTTATATGGTTAAAGGCAGTGATAACTTACATTGTTTTAAATTTCAGTAAGTTGTGTTGTGGTTATCAAATAAAGAAATTTTAATTAAACACAAATCTATTTGATTCGTAATAACGCCATAACAGAAAAACCGGGATAGTGTAGTTGTGAAGAGTTCGCAAACATTCTACTACATGACAAATTTGGTACGATAGACCACCTAGGAAAATCTTGAAATTTAAAAGCTGATGATAGAAATTGATCGTCATGATCTATCAAGAGAGTAACTGTATTAACCTATTGGCATGTTACGCAGAATTGCTTAGCTAATAAAATAAAAGCAATCTATTTAGTTCTTATTAGATCGCCTTAAGAATTATGATTCCGGAACACTATTGAAAATTAAAGTACGTAGTTTTAAATTAAATAGGTGTCATAACCTCCTCACCATATATCATTTCACCGACCAACAGTCAACGTTTCTAGATGGATTTTCTCCTTTATGGCAAACCATGCAAAATTGACGCGATTTGCCAAATGAAAGGATCTATTTGTATTATTATGTATATATAACACGGTAGGCTGATAATGTTTGATTCACTGCATATTCGGACACTGGAAAGAAAGAGAAAGAATTTACGTTATTAAGCTTATTCAATTGTTCTATTTCAAGCATAGATTATAGAACTGTCCCATAAATGTAATATATAAAAAAATTTACATATTATTGACAATATTGCCCTCTAAAAGAGCAATAAAGAGGCAGCCTTTGCATCAGATCCGCCTTTATTTATTATCTATTCATGTAGAGTGGCAGCCATAAGATTTACGATCAAATGGTGGACATTATTAGACTTTAGTCAGGTGAGAAAATTGATCAGTGGACGGTTGTTGAGAAATTGGGCGAAGGTGGTTTTGGATCAGTCTATAAGGTTTTTACGCCATTATTTCGATTCGATTATTTTTTCTTCTTCAAGCTATGTTCAAATGATATTATTTTATTTTTGTATTTATCACATTAGCAATTTTTTGTATAGGTATCAAAGGGAAATGAGGTTTATGCGCTGAAAACAGAAAGCTTAAAGGAAAAAGTCAAGGTAAATTCGTCAGTTTTCGTACGATATTTTGGAGAAAGAGATTTTAAATCGCAACTTTTGAGCGCGTATATTTGCCTATACGAATATAATTGAAGTCCATTGTTGAGCTTTCAGTATATCATCGTATTCAAGTTATATTTCTAAGTGGAATTCGCAGTTCATTTCTTGTTCATTTTTGCAGGGTTATGTCTTTCACCATGATTCTCATTATTTCTGATCACAGATAATACTTTGACCTTTCTTTTCTTAAGTAGTGTAAATAATTATAGCTGTTGAAAATGGAAGTTTATGTGCTTAAATTAGCAAATGAACGAAAAAGTAAGCATTTCTGTACCTGCAGAGATACAGGCATTTATAAAAAATGCTTCTATTTAGTGATGACACTTTTCGGATTTTCCTTGCAAGTATGTCTTAGAAAAGACAATTTTTCAGTAATGAACTGCACTGATTAAACTTGATAATAATCTCTCATTGGCTGTCATTTAGACTTTGTCACGTCATATCTGGACTACTGATGATCATGCTGGTTTATGATTCTAAGTTCGATCAATAAAATACTGGCAAAAACTTATATTAGTTAGTTGTGACAAACAGAATATTTAATTTAATCATATTATGATCACTTATTTAAATAAGATGTCATTAAGGAACAATCGTAAAAGAATTAAAGTATTTTGAAGTGATAGATATTCTTCAGAAGAAAAGAATCCTTCATATTCTTGGCTCACCAAATAATCTCGTATGTATTCGATATCTGAGACATTCCTATTTGGAGGATATGAGAAAAAAGTTACCGGGACAGAAATTTTCGATGGTTTGTGCGCTATCTGTTGGAATTCAATGTCTGGAAGCAATCGAAGAACTTCATACTATTGGATTTTTACATCGGTTTTCTCTTCCGCATTTTCGAAAAAGCTTAAAATTGTCGAAATAATTTAAATTCAAAATTTGAAATTAGTTTTATTGAATGGCAAATTTAGGATTCGTTTCCATAGTATTATTTCTTTTGCAGACAATTCGATTTTTTCTTTCAAATAACCAAATATTTTATCCCCAAATTGCTAAAACTGGAAGAGGTTCCTGGTCTTTACAATTATCATTATCACATAAAAACTCAGTTTTCCTCAGGATCTGATTTAGATATCTTGACAAAACAAATGATGTTGAATTCGATGATGCAATTGATATTTCAGTGACATCAAACCAAGTAATTATGCAACAGGACGTGGAAAACTCAGTGAATTGCGACGAATTTACATATTAGACTTTGGGATGTGCAGAAGCTATCTAGATGAACATGGACGATTCCGACCTCCAAGAAAAGTTTGTAGAATAGCTTTGAAATTTGGAATTGTATACTTTTTTTTTTTTTAATTCAGACTTTGATCCATACATTGAGAATTACTGTAAATTATTCGATCGGCTACTAAGAATTTAAATTGAATTATATAGACAGCTGGATTCCGAGGTACGGTTCGATACGCATCATTATCGTCTCACATACGCCGTGAAACATGTCGCAAAGATGACATCGAATCATGGCTTTATCAACAAATCGAGGTTACACGTGGTGCACTTCCGTGGTGTTCATTGGACGATAAGAAAGATGACGTAGCAATGTTTAAAGTATATGCTCTCATCGAACATTTGTGAAATCTAGAATGTAAGCTAAAATAGGGATGAAACTTCGATCGTCTTCGCTGCGCCAATATGTTCAAACTAGTTGCTGGCGTCTGAAACAGATACCAATTTTTTGAAATGTATTTTCATCTTTTCTAAAAAAAAAGATTCTTGCAAAAAATTTTCCAAAAACTGATTTTTAATATATTTTAGAATAGAAAGATTGTGAGAAATCTTGTCCGATCGACCAAAGTAGATTTATGCAGGATATCCATGTTTAAAAACAATAACGTCAATTGAATTTTTATCCTCTAGAAATTATCTAATAATTTTACAATCATCCGAATATGTTTGAGGTTTCTGTGCATGTTAAACAAAGTTTAATATTTAAATTTATGGTTTTACTGCATCGCATATCTCTATGACAGTGTTGAGGGTTTCTGTTCACTACTGTTGATATACTATTTTAAGTTATTTCTGATTTCTAAACAACACATAATTCTGAAAATTCCACGAAGATGTACTAAACGTTTTCAAATTATTCGCTTCCAAATTATATTTTTAAAGTGGCATATAGTTAAGCGAGAACATTTGCAGATCAGTCAAGGAATTTACGACGATATTTATAACTGTGATATCGGATCCACAAGCAGTACTTTTCAGATGTCATATAATGAAATTAGAGGAACATTTGCATCGGAATCCTCAGCTGTTGTTTCTGTAAGTTATTTCAATTAATCATCTTGTTCAAAGTAACATTCACCAGAATTTTTAAATAGATTCTGAAATGATTTAGGAAGTTATTTCTTGAACTCTTTGAACACTTTTTCTCTAGAGTTGTTTTTAATGAAATCTTTGTAAGACTGAAGAAGGATCGATATCTTAGATGTCACTAATTTCATAGGAGAAAAGATGAAAATACATTTCAAAAAATTGGTTTCTGTTTCAGACGCCAGCTAGAAATTGAAGTTCTATTGAAATGCTGATAATGCTTGATTCATTGCATACTCAGATATTTCAAAAAAAAAGAAAAAAACAGGAAGGCTGTGAGTTCACAGTAATTTATCAAGTTCCTTCAAGATATAATGCATTATATCGCAATTCATTAGAATACGAAAGCGTTATCTAAGAAAGTATCTTCTTGATATGGTTCTAGTTTAATTAATATCCAAAGTGAATGAAAATTTGTAGATACTCACTCTTCCCTTAATGCATAATTTATTCAATTCTTTTGATGGGCGCTGCACTGACTCATTTTGCATTATCAAAATTATCTCAACAAAAAAAGTGATTGGTTAGGTTGGTCTTTCACCTTTTCCTATCGCAGTCACATTTTGCTTGTAGAGCAATTATATTTGAGCAAGCAGCTAAAAAAGTGGCAATGTTAATTGTAAACAACTTTATCATTTCATTTGCGAAATTGTGAAATAACACTCAAGTTGTTTCCGTTCATTTTCACTTTTTTTTTGTTAGTCTTATTAATATTCGAGTGGAGTTTGACCAACTTTAATCAAACAGTGCAAGCAGGATGGATGAAAAACTTGGCACAATATATTTTATTCGTGCAAAAACTGGAGTTAAACTGAATTCTTAAATTAGTTTTTAGATGACATTCTTTAAAATACAATAATTCAGAATTTATAATATCTAAAAATTATATACATATATATATTATCAAAATTAATATATTCGGGTCACAGATTTATCATGTTGATTCGGGAATGTTTCGAATAAATAGATGAATTCATATATTTATGGAACTGCTGCAAATCCTAAATTTTTTAGGAGAAGCCGTTGCACTGATATTACCGCAATCACAGATGAACAAGGTTCAAAGTGAAAAGTTAGATTTGTTCACAAAAACTGTTGCAAATCCTGGATTTTAGCCATTTACTTTTCAGTTTAAAGATTTTCTTCTTAGTTGAAAGCTTAGTCCATTTAGTACCTATTTATTTTTATGATAAATACTGCTAATATCAAAGAAACAAGGTATTGATAAGAGAAATATCGTCAGCACAATTGCTATAACATAGCATTTTTTTTTTGAAAAAGCCTTACTGTGTAAACTTGCAATTCATTTCGTCAGATTTTATTCAATTTCTTTTCGTAGTTATTTTTGACTATAACGGATTGATTATTCGATTAGAAATTATGAGAGATAGAAATATATTAAAGTCAATTTTATAGAAAATTAATCATCTGTATGAAATTTAAGCCATTTACTTTTCAGTTTAAAGATTTTCTTCTTACTTCAAAGCTTAATCCATTTATTACCTATTTATTTTTATGACGTTAATCGTGTATTACCTATTTGTTTTTATGACGTTAATACAGAGAAGGACAACGATTTTGTAAGAAAATTTGCAAGAGTTAATTAGCTCAATGAATCAATATTTTTTGCAGCATTTTTAAAAAGATATGTCAAGATAGGGTAGAAATGAGATGAGAAGAAGAGAGAAAAGAGAGGAAAGTGAAGCAAAGGATAATGATGATAATTAACACTTTTTGAAGCTAATAAAATGATTTTGACTATTGAGCAGAGCTGCAAGAAAAATTTACAGTCGAAAACTCATTAATTTAATTCTTTAGTCGACGAAGAAAAAGAAAACTTTTTCATTTTCAATCCTTAATTTGTTACCTTTTCTTTCATTTCTTTTCCTTTCCTTCCCTTTCTTCCTCTTTCCTTTCTCTTCTCTTCCCTTCCCTTCCACCGCTATCACTTTTTGTTATTATTTCTGTAGATGCATTTATTTTTTTATCACATGAATGAAAGCTCAGTGTCATCAGTGGTTTACATGTTTCCAATCAGCAATATGGGCCAATAATGTCCAGCATTAATGGAAAATCGCTTATCACTTGCTGAGTGATAAATTTTTAGGATATCAATTTCAAATAAGCTCACATTTTTTTGTCGATAAGTCATTTGTCGGATCGCATCATTTTAAGATTTTCAGTAATGCAAATAACGATGACAAAAATTTGAATGCCGTTTAAAATGGAATCTTTTAGCATTCGATTAACTTGCAAATTCATTAACGATCAGCCATAACCTTTTCTCTCGTAAGTTTTTTTGAATGTATTCTGAAAGTGCGACATGTTGGAAAGAGTTTGCTCTGTTGCTTCAGTTGTATATTATGTATTCGTGCATTTGTGTATGTGTGTGTGCGTCCGTATGCATGTGTATGTGTGTACATATATGTGAGTGTATCTATGATAACTGAAACATTGTGATCTGTGACCTTTTCCGATTTCACCTTTTCCCGATTGCTCCCATTTACCATCTAAAGTTATTTTCTGTTCAACATTACTCAAAATAATGTCTTCATTTTATTTGTTTCCTTTATGATAAATTAAAATGAATGAGGAATGTGTAAAGTGGTCGTTTGAGAGCTTTCCTTCTTTTAAAGTTTTTTTCACAACTTTAAAAAGGATCAATATAAGCAAATTATTTGAAAATAATCAATTGAAAATCTTTTGTAATTCTCAGTCTCCTCCTTGACAACTTTTGATATTCAAGACGTCCTTTTTCTTGATGAAATGAATTTCAGAATCTAAAAAGCACTTTCGAATTTTCATATAAGAATATCATTGATTAAATAGGAGGGCAAAGTAATCAAGCTATGAGTTTTTTGAAGGCTAACAACTTGAGCATATATTTTATTTTAAATCTGATACTCTTGGCCATCTGAACGGACTAGAATGATAATTTTTCAACACATTTCCTCTTAATTCATGATTTCATCAGAAAATGAACATGAAATATAAGATCGCCTCATGAAAATTAAATTATTCTTTACATAAAAAATCTTATGCATCATTTTTGCAAGTTTATTGCATTTATCTCCTATTTTAAGTATTACCCATTTTTAACAGTGGTTAATTGCACTTTATCAAATTTTTTACATTTGTAAATTTTCATTCGCATATTTTTAATATTATTTTGAATTGTAATCAGTATATATTCAATTGAGAATACATTTTTTTTCAAATGACGTCCGTATTTTATCTTAATTTTTTTAACGAGTTTTGGCCACTTTTATCTGTAAAATAATAAATGTCTTTTCATTTTCTTTTTCTTTTTTCCTTCTTGAATTTTTAAAAATTCTATTTCATAGAATAATTGCAAAATTATTTCAGCATCAAAAGAAGAATCAAAAATTCATAAAGGAAAAAATTGAAATTATAATAATTTCAATTAGACTAAATTGTATCATCTGAGCTTCGACTGCCTTCTCTCCTTCTCTCATACTTATGCTCTGGAAATTCCTGATTGTATTCATTTTCGCTTGATAACAATCTTAGCCATTAATGTATATTTTTTAGATAGATGAAAAGTGGATGAAAATGTTTTACAATACGGAAATGACTACCATTTACGATGATAAATTGCAAATAATATCTAATCTGGTCACTGATGGCTTATCTACCGAATCTCACAACGTTTATCCAGCGAACCCTACCGATGCTTCTTTCAAAGGAGAACATCAAAACAATCAGGTTCCATTGTTTTCACGCAATAATTACAGTCTGTTTCAATTTTTCCTGTTCGTTTATTACTTCATCTGCTTGTTCACTATTACGAGGAGATATGAATTAAAAATTTGAAAGAGAAAAAGAAGAAATCTGATCTTTTCAAACGTATATGTTCAAACTTCTTAAGGATCATAAAGGCGTATTGAAATTTAAAAGGATGAAAAGCATGGCCTAACTTGGAAATAAGGAATAAAAAGAACAGTCGTTTTTTATTTTTTTGATTTGATAAATGATTCTAGAAATATATGCTCTTTATGTGATGCTCGAATCTTCACCTTCTAGTAGTTTGTATATAACAAAAAAATTTGAATTGATTTAACAATATTGCAGGAAAATTTCGTGACTTTCAAATGTTATGCTCAAATAATCATCAACACCCAGTATAAAACTCTCTTTGAGTTAACGATGGGGATAGAAAAATGTCATTTTCATGTATGACTGAAACTATTTCTAAGAAATAATGTTCGAATAGTAGTTTTTCATAAATTTTAATTTGCTTAGATTTGTTTATATTTACCATCCATGTAGAAGTTTGGTCATTAATTATGCCATGAAAGAAAATTTATAAAATTAGACTATGACATGATTTTTTATTGAAACTATTGCATACATGTGAATAATATTAGCGTTAAAACGAAAGAGTGATGATATATAGAAATTCCTGTTATTTTAAGTAGTACTACATTTATGCACTAAGAAAGTTATAGGTTCAATAGTTGCCTGCCAACTGTTCTATGTTCCCTTGTAAAACTAAAAAAATGTAATATCGAAACAAAAATATTTGAACAATTGACATTTTTCAATATTTTACAGATTTCCAAGTTAATGGTAGCTTGTTTATCTCCAGTTTCAAATTAAAAACTATTTTACAGCTGCCGCTAACCTCTCTATATGACTATACCATCACTGATTATTTTTGATTCTCTCAATAGAACAGTTGAAAATATCTGCTTGTTTGTTCCATTTATTAGATATCCGATCATGCGTACTGAAATCATGCATCAACCAGAGAACTGAAGTAAATAAAGGTATAATCGAAGTATATCCGTGAAATTGTTTCTTATATAGTGATTCAAACTTTTAAGGGAAAGAAATTTTTTCACTAGTATATTTGATATAATTCAAACTGATACAAGACTACATCATATCCTGTCTCATTGCATAAATTCCATAATTCTAAATAGAAACTTGATTCTGTAATTGACTTACTACCAAGCAGTGCTAAAATTATTTAGCCTTGTTTATTTCTTGATTTACTCTTAATCTTTAGATTTTCTTTTCATCGCAAGTGACATAAATGGCTATTTGTGGTTTGTCATAGCTACATAAGATCAAATAGAAGACTGAATGTAAAATGATATGAATAATCTAAAAATGAGCTTTGAGGTAATAATGCAGAAAGAAGAACCTAATCATTTTAAATTACAGAAAAACCTAATCATTTTGAATGTAATTTAACTTGATGCAAGCATAGAATGCAGGAAGAGTGAGAATTGATTTATATGCTTACAACATCGTTAGTTTTATATTAACACAAATTGATCTCATTCAAATAGCGATCCAAATTCTTCAATAAGTTTCATTCATTTATCATTCAAATATTCTTATTCTAGCATTGAGATTTTGGTTAAGATATACATGAAATCAAGTACAAATCATGATCTTTCTGCCAATTTAATCCTAAATTGGAATTTTTGATTTTGCTCGAATTTTATTATAATTTTGAGTCAGACCGTTTATTTTTAAGCATTTTTTATCGGTTAAATAATAAGATCAGGATATATGTCTTCCTCTTTGACTGGCTTTTAGTAATCTCAATTTTATCCTGACTTTGTCATAGTTTCTAATTCTCCTTTCGTGAATAATCCAATCCAATCATATTTTTGCTTATATGATATATATATATATAATGATATGATGCTGTATAGAATAGATCGATCTCGAACCTGTTTCTTCAAATCAACAAGATGATAATCATGACAATCATAGGTAGCAATGTCGTCACAGGTGACGTCGCACTTTTGTTTGTTACTTGCAGAAGAGGGAGAAATTTAGCAAAGCTTTAACAATCAACTTTTGATCGTTTTATATTGATGACTTGGTTACTGCTTCCTCTCAATGGTTGTTTATTTCTCCTCTCAATTGCTTTGTCTTTCCTCCTTTCTCTCCTTTCTGTCCATTGTTTCAGCAGCTATTTTTCAATTTTTTCCACTACTATGAATACGTAATATCACGAGCTGCCATGTTAACTTCAACTACATGCCTTTCTTCCTTTTCTTGGCTATTTAGTATTCTCTATCTTTCTCTTATTTCAATTGCAATGTCTACTTCCGCTCCGTAGGCCCACATTTCCAATTTGATCACGTGTAACTCACTCATTCCGCTTTCACAGAAGAATGGATATTCACCGAATCGTTCTCGAGAGTTTCCGTAGTTAATTCATTCTTTCCTCGCATTCTTGTTCCTCTCGCATCTCTTTTTTGTTTTTTCCTTTCATTCGAAATGAAAAAAAAAAAAAAGAAAAACAGGAATATTTCAATTCTCTGTGCTCCTTATAAATGTACATTCTTTCTTATTTAATCCTGACTATCGAAGCTTTTAGCAGTAACAGCGAAATAAAAGGCCTCTGCAAAATTTCTTTTGCTAGGCCTCTAACATTAGCAAGTGCAAAATTCTCCCTTCTACTGGGCCTTTAGCATTGGCAAGTAAAGGATAGCTTTACTAAAAATAGGCTTGCTATTTTAGTCTCTCTTGATATATTCCTATCTCATGTCTAATTTTCTTCTTTTCCGCCATGATCTCTCCTCAATGAAGGATTCTCTTTTTAATTTCATTGCCATTACAGAGATGATGGCAAGATTTGTATTTTTTTACACTTGCAGCAGTAGCAGCAGAGGACATCTCTTCGCCGATTTTTCTATCCCATTTTTGCAAGAGTTGCGTTTCGAACTTTTCATGTTCTTCTGTGTCTTTCTGTTTCTCTCTCTCCTCTCTCTCTCTGTCTCTCTCTCTCTTCCCTCTTTATCCTTCTCCTGTATGCATTCCTTCCCTCTCTGTCGTTTATTTAATTTGGAGAATAATTATTAGAAAAAGTCTGTTTCATTTGATAATTATCTGAATTTAAGCTTCGAAACGTTTTTGCCTCAATTGTACACTACTATTTTCGTCGCTAAATTGAAGAGAAGGCCTATATGCTTACTATATAATATATTTAAGCACTAATCTAAATTGATGTAATCTTCTATTCTATTTTTGCAGTTAGAATTAATTGAAATTCATCATAAAGATATTAAAGTTATTGAAAAATTATCATTAAACTGCTAAGTTATCTCACTGTTTTTCAAAACTCTGTGTATCAATTCTTAACAGACAATTTCCTCAGTCCATGAAATGATACTTTTTCTGTATAATTCAGCAGTTTTATTTCTCCGATCGCTTAGAAATGTAATGGAATTGAGTTGTGATGAAAATATTTCGACATTAATTGGAAATAATTATTCGAAATGGCGAGTGGTTTCATATCTCATTATTTATATCTTCTCGAGAATACAGTAACTGCTCTCTTCCTATTGTATTCATTCCAATAATTTCCACCTTCGAGTATTTTACTACTTTTTAATGTCATACTAAGAATGGATACCAGCATCAGACAAGTACTGTTTAAAAACAAGTTTATAAAAGACATGTCATCTTTGCAGTTTATCATGCTGAAAACTTCTTATTCGTCTTTTTATTTTTAAATAGCAAAGTAATTGCTGTTTTATCAAAGCATTCAATTCGTTTTTCCAAACTAAAACAAGTCAGTTGTTGCATTGTTTGGATATTAAGTCCATTTTAATTTACTGTGTTTCTTCAAATACAATTCATCGAGATGATTCTCACGGTGTTATGATCTAAAAAGGAAAAATGAAAAGTTCGGGAAGTGTTTATAAATGTATCATGCACTAAATGTGCAGATGGAACATGATTTGAATTCCTAGGCCCGTAGCATCGTCCTATTAACACTGGAATTAAGCTGGAAAGCACGAAGTAATAAAATTCTTTTGGATCAAAAATACATTTGTTTGCTGAAATATTCATTTACGGTTATTTAAAGGTTCTGCAAATTGGAAACTTTTATGATTTTCGGTGGAGATCTTCGAATGGATTATAAACTTCGTAGATCTGAACTAAGTATTCGTCAAATTTATAAGTCATTTGATTGAAAAGTTTTCTAATAGAATTCCTTAGTCAAAACTCAAAATTGTTATTCCTTTTTGGATCATATTTTTGAGTTCTTTTGGCATGAAGAAACTTAGTAAAGGAGGTAGCATAAATATTTTTATATCAAAATGTTTCGTCATGCTGATAATTTTAAACAAAAATCTCATCAAATCGATAGAAAGCTGCAAAAATGTTTAACGTTTCATTATTTCATCTATCTATTAACTAATCACTTATCCATATTGTTTATTGAGAAAGCGCAATTAATGTTATGTATGCTTCTTGCACTCTCATCAGTCGGCTCCTTCTTTTTCTTTTTTTCTCAGAAATGTTTCTTTTCGTGAAAGTTTCATTCTTCAGAAATAAATTTCTGAAGGAGCTATCCACATTCAGGGTTAAGGAAGGATTTTTTTGAACCCTGAATTTTGACAGTTCCCTATTTTACAATGGAAAATTTTCTGTTGACGTAAAGTCTTCATAAGAATATGGTAATAACTTTAATATTAATTTCAAGC
Organism: Dirofilaria immitis; assembly: GCA_024305405.1. Lineage (NCBI taxonomy): Eukaryota > Metazoa > Nematoda > Chromadorea > Rhabditida > Onchocercidae > Dirofilaria > Dirofilaria immitis. The sequence goes on along the minus strand of JAKNDB010000105.1, from coordinate 3,585,676 downwards.
TACTTATATGTTAAGTAAAGTTAAGGACTTGATCGTCAACATTAATAGAAATCGTCTACGGCAAAAATCGGCTCTTTTTTTCGTTTTCTCATTTCTTAACAAAATTTGTTATTCGCTAACTGCCTTTTCATTTCAAAATTCATTTATACTTTTCTTTTCTTCTTTTATCTTGTTGTTTCGCAAAAAGATCCTTGCAAAAAAATTTTCCAAAAACTGATTTTTAATATATTTTAGAATAGAAAGATTGTGAGAAATCTTGTCCGATCGACCAAAGTAGATTTATGCAGGATATCCATGTTTAAAAACAATAACGTCAATTGAATTTTTATCCTCTAGAAATTATCTAATAATTTTACAATCATCCGAATATGTTTGAGGTTTCTGTGCATGTTAAACAAAGTTTAATATTTAAATTTATGGTTTTACTGCATTGCATATCTCTATGACAGTGTTGAGGGTTTCTGTTCACTACTGTTGATATACTATTTTAAGTTATTTCTGATTTCTAAACAACACATAATTCTGAAAATTCCACGAAGATGTACTAAACGTTTTCAAATTATTCGCTTCCAAATTATATTTTTAAAGTGGCATATAGTTAAGCGAGAACATTTGCAGATCAGTCAAGGAATTTACGACGATATTTATAACTGTGATATCGGATCCACAAGCAGTACTTTTCAGATGTCATATAATGAAATTAGAGGAACATTTGCATCGGAATCCTCAGCTGTTGTTTCTGTAAGTTATTTCAATTAATCATCTTGTTCAAAGTAACATTCACCAGAATTTTTAAATAGATTCTGAAATGATTTAGGAAGTTATTTCTTGAACTCTTTGAACACTTTTTCTCTAGAGTTGTTTTTAATGAAATCTTTGTAAGACTGAAGAAGGATCGATATCTTAGATGTCACTAATTTCGTAGGAGAAAAGATGAAAATACATTTATTGCCGAATAAATGAGAAAAAAATTGAAAGGTAAAAGAAATTTCGATAGAAACAACATTTAAAAATATCCAGTATGAAATTAATGAAGATGATACATAAATGTGGAGTTGATAGATATGGATACAGTATGATATAATATCAGTGCATAGATATGTAACCTCGTATAGTGTGGTATATCTCCATCATAGCATTTGCAGAAAGTTATTTTTAAAATAGATATAATTTATTGCTGCAGAGGAGTTCGGAATTCACTATACTGTTTACATTCTTGGATGATTTCTTGCAATGATTCAGTTTATTTCATAATATTTCTGCACTTAATTTGATACTTTTAAGTAAATGTTGGCGTTTTTCAGCATTTTCATATACCTCATACATTTAACACACCAATTTTTTTCCCGAAAAATTCAAATGTTTTCAAAATTGTTATTTATTAAACAGCAGGAAATGAAATCGTTATTAAACAACTATTCTTTCATGGTAAAAAAAACCACTATTATAGCATAATTCCTTTATTTCCTTTATTAAAATTACTTATCTTATTTAGTCCTAGATTTTACGCATAGTACTTGACGTACAATACCGGGTTATTAGTGATAATTAGGTTATCTGATACATTGGAAAATCATTAATGAGGCATTTTTGTCTTAGGTTGACGATTCCTAGCTGTTAAGCAGGATTTCATGCAAAGAATGGATCAGATGGAATCACTAGGTCAGTAGTGATGCATTCTTCAGTTAGTCACCTTCACTCTAGCATATTATAGCTTTTCATGTAATGTCACTCTCAAGGTAAATTGCAGTAATGTTATTCGAGATGAATTGTAAAAGTATATTTCTCAAGATAAGTTTCATCTGTTAGTACTTTATAGTATACGATCAATAAGTTGTCTATTTTATACTTATCGTTGACTCATGAATAGAATGACAAAAATGAATATATCTTTTTATTGATATTTCGAACACTTATCTTTTCATATTTTTCCATTTTAGACATCTTAAATTCTAGGAGTAGGATTTATATATTTTATTATCATTAGATATTGTCTTTTAGAAGGATTAAAAGCGAAAAGCGAAATGTATCAAAGATTGCTGATGTTAAAACAGACTAAAAACTTTTAAATTATAATGAAAATCTTTGCTTTGTTTTATTTACATCTACATAGAGAGTTATTCTTGTTCATCATTACATTCATTGAGTGCGACTGATAAGATACAGAGGAAGAAGAGAGTTTAATGGAGAGATTTGTTGAGGAAGAAAATTGATCTGATTGTTTTTCTTCATAAAATTTGTGATGAAAAATTTGTTTTGCTTTAGTAGACGTTTTTTTAAAATATTCCTTGCACACTGCTTTGAAAAACATCTCAAAGTGCATTGTACACTCGTCATATTCACGGCCGCCTTTTTTACTTTTTTAAATTTCATAAAGTTTTTGTAAATTTTCTTTAGATAAGAATCGTACTGTTAATTTGCGGCGAAATAAACCGGTTGTTGAAATTTAATATTTCGTAATTACTGTGAGAGATACTTTTTGATTGCTGTGATAATTTTTCACATTGGGAATTCTTTAGGATTTGTTTTTCTCTTAAGTGAAAAACATTCATAATGGGAAGAGCGAAAGGATAAAATGATGAAGCATTCAATTTAATCATGTTTCTTAATATATTAGGAACTTTTTTAGATCAGTGTGAGGTGTAAAATCCATTTTAAACATTTTTCATATAATTTTACAATTATTTAATGTTCAAAATTCAATTGACTTCCTTTTAAAGAATTTATGAATTGCTTTGTAGGATATGGTCAAGCGGAATGATGGAGAAATATTGGGACCACTGGAGATTGATGTCTCGGAAATGGCTGCTACTACATACGGCTGTGACCCTAAAAAATCGCAGCGAGAGAGTGCTGTATCGTTGTGTCATAGGTGCCATACGTTCATTTCTTATAGAAAAAAGATTTCTAAATGTTTTCTAAAGAAGTTATTAAGGTCACTTTATACTTTTCATTCCAGATAAGTTTCAAATTTCCAGATTTCCTGATTGATTAAATGCACTTTATCGATTATTGTAGAATACTAAATATCATATACTGTATGCTAATGTACAATAAAAATTAGACACTACGTTTAATGTGAATAATAATCCTAATTTTTGCTTACCTTGCCATTACTTTTTTTAATAACAAAAGGATGGGAAAGAAGAAATGAGAAAATTTGTTTTGTATTTTAGGAATGCTCATGAATTAAGATTCAAAAAAATGTTAAAAACTTTAAGAAATTAGAAACTAAATTAAATATATACTAGAATGGCGTTAAGTGATGGAGCGGTAATTGCTCTGTATGATTCTTCTGGTGCAGCATTGAGGCCAACAACAACATCAAGAAGTTGTAGTACTATTGGTATTAATTCCTGCACTACTTGTCCAACCCAACTGAGCCGAAAGAATAAGGAAAACCAGAGAACATATGTCAATTAATGACAATTGCTGACCAAAAATGGCAATTGGATCTAGGAGAGCGCTGTATGAGTAAGTTTAGCATTAAACTTCGCCCGTATGTGTTATGGATTTGCCAAGAAGACAAATAGATTGGTAGCAGCATTGATTTCAAGAGGAATACAAAATAGTCTTTAAGATTTCCATATCAATTGATAGTAGAATTCCACTTGAACTGCTCGTTTTTAGCCTATCTATTAATTCATTTCCGAGAATTATGGGTCGGTATTGTTATCAATTGTAGGAGAGGCTAATGTATACCACTTTAATATTCTTACCAAGATAATTATTCATTCTAGCAGTGCTGTTAGCTAATCGATTAATAGAAATAATGGTATGTACAATTTGAAGACTTTTAAGCTCTATTTCGTAATTTAGTAAATGATATATTTTTATATACCTATAGTAGTAGTTGAATGGTACTTAGCTATCATTAAACAAATTCATGTCACTCGAAAGCGAATCAATCTTCGAATTTATATTTTAAAGAATTCGAAATTTTAGGACAAAAAATGAAAAAACATTACTGAAGGGCCGTTCGGTCAGTGTAACAACATTTGGAGATCTACAAAGTTCTGGTAACACAATTGCAGCTGCAGCGATGTCCTTGAAAAAGTTTGCATCTCAGCTTCGATCACCGCGATTTTTCGAACCTGTCACGAGTTTGAAATGCTTTGTGCCATATACGCCACCACCCATGTTAAGTCCGATGAGACGAGGTTCGGGCCTATTTTGGAAATTTTCACAGACTCCTCAATCAAAGGTATTTTTTACTAAAGCATGAACTTTTTCGGGTATTATGCTTTCTTATGTCAGTAAATTTGCGCATATAATTTACATGTAAAGTTTAATTTTTGACTAATAAAATTACGATTTGCATTATTGATGCTAGCTTTGATCTCTTCTCCTTTTTCATTGCAAAATCTCTGACTTTTTATCCAAATATTTGTTTGTAGTGAGACACTTAATTTATTTCAAAATAATTTTTGAATTTTAAATATATAGTTCGTGTTTCTTTTATTTGTAGGTCAGCATGCAATCATCACATGGAAATAATTTTGACGAAGCTGGCAGTAAGAATTTCAAAATGTTGAAATTTATTCAATTTTTATTGTCAAATTATTTAATTTCTTCTTATTCATTTATAAGATTTTCTGAAAATATCATTGCTCTTTTCGCTTTTAATCTCCTCATTTTTTCCTTCGCGTTTTATGATACCTTTGTTTTCATGTATTATTCTTTAGAAAATTCAAATATATATCTAAGAGAGTTTGACGGGATGCGTAACAGAGATTGGTAGTATTTAAATATATTTATTGATAAAGAAAAGGACGAGATAAGTAAAATGCATTTTCTCTTCTTTTCGTTGTAATATAAAGAAGAAATTGCTAGGTGTAAATAAACACATAAGGCTATTGTCATCTTTGAACAAAAACAGACATGATTACATTTTTTGCGATAAAAGGAATCATACTGAACAATCAACAACGATGAAAAATTATTTATACAAATCTTTTTTTTTATTTTGCTCGAAAACAGGCTGAGCCTCGAAAAACTCGTTATTTCGAATGTGAATATATCGGTTTATAGCTAGCGAAAATCTCTACAAAAATGAAATAGATGAGGAACCAATTGGAAAACGTTTGCGACGCTGCATTACGACGTCGCTGCAGCCGGTGAAAGAAAGTTCTACTGAGGGGCAACGGGAGATACGCACACCGATTCGGAAGAATGGATTATGCTATTCGTCCCAATTTTTCGATGTATGTTTGCCCTTTGGAAAGTTAAATGCAGTTTGCTCTGCATTATTACGATAAGTTTTAGATTTTTTCTAAGAGTTGACTTAGAAAATGAATCGACGAAAAATCATGGTGTGATGATTATTTTAACTAAAGTAACATTAATCAAATAGACTTTTGCATTAATTGGTTGTGAATGTGTTTTATTTGAAAATTGCATCTGTTTTGGGAGTTTTTTCTCTTATTTATAAATTCATTTTATTGATTAATTTTATGAAATTTTACTTGAATTTATTCACAATAAATACTCTATAGACTAAATTACTACGTTTGGAAGGCTTGAGAAAGGAATCAGACATCTCCTGGAATAGTTCCAGCTCATCAGAAATACCTTCTGGTGCAAATCTACCCTCTCCGAGGTAAACAGCTTAGTTTTTCGAAATTTGTTTTCGTTGTTTTGGAACTTACACTTTTGTACAGAATATTTATATTGAATCGAGCATTTTATTTTATATATAGTTTTCTGCCTATCCAAAATATTGCCAACACGGCAAACGGATTAAATATTGTAGTTTTGGGGGCGGGAATTGTAAACTGATGAAGAAAATCATGTAAATTTAATATTTTTTCAATTACTGATTCATATGATCAGTTCTGGCGTATTGTAAGAATATTTACAATTTCAACCATTCAGTTAAAAATTTACAAGAATGTTTATATTGTTTGATCTCTGTATTTATTGTTCTTTATTTTGCTTACTATATTTGCACTCATTAATAGTAACCGTCAGAATGGATCATCTCAGCATATTTTCTGATCAAATTTTTCATAATAGTGATTGATAACTTTAAAAACTACTTCCAGGAATTTATCGGTTTCATTGGATAGTGAAGCTCTTAGAAAGATTTCGTCATGTTCCGATTTCGGCGAAGAAATTTATATTGCTCCAGAATCCGATGCTGTGCCGTAAGTAATAAATTCTTTTTGTCAAATTATATGATGCCATTGAAACGTTCTGGTTTTATTCAATCCAAGCCTTAGAATTTGTTTCATTTCTTGAGAGATGAGAGCTTCAATTTTCGAATGTAATATTATAGACATATCAATTGTGGACGCGATTATCAAGTAAAGGTAAAAAATGGGCTGATCGAGCAATAAGCGATGAAGAGCGTGATGCTATACCGGATCGTGATGATGCCATTTTTGATTGTAATGTCATCAGTCATCTAGACGATTCTGCTGGTTATTTTAATTTTTATTTCTTTTGCTTAATCTTAAGAAGTTGTGGTTCATCATGATTTATATAAATGGAGATCTTTATAGATTCAGATGTTTTTGGTTATTCAATATTTTGTAGTGATACTTATTGTTATTGACATTTTTTTTTCAGTAGAAGCGTATGAGTTGTTGGCTTATAGCAAAGCAGTACCACGGCCAGGCAGGAATAGAGAATTGGCATTACATTTGTTAATGGAAAACAAGGTTTGCACTATCGGATGGATAAAACTTTCATAAAATCCTGTAATCGTTGATTGTAATCGTTAAGTTAGTAACTGTGATACTTTTCTATCGAACAGTTCCATTTGATTTCGACATTCTTGCGTTCTCTTACTCTATATTTTCCCAGCAATTCAAACTTCGTTTTGAAATTAATACAACATTAACACCACATCTTTCCACTTATATATTAATATTTCCATGCATTTACTTGTTAAGGAAATATTCAAGAAGCTGTTTTGGATTTAATGCGATCAGATACATTAGATTGGAGTCAGTATCCTATCATTTATAATTCGATATATACTGATACAAGTTCTTGGACACCGGAAGAAATTAGTTTTTTTCAAGATGCCATTTACAAAGGCGAGAAAGATTTCCATCAAGTAGCATTAGATGTTCGTTTTATCTGATTCTTTTAAAAATATTGTGTTAATCAAAAATATATAAAAATTTTCACGACAAGATTACTTTGACGCATTTATAATATTTCGCCTTTAAGAATTATCACCAGAACAAGATGAGTAAGCGAACAAAATACAGCAAATTCAAACTCATAAATAGCCTAATTATGTGACAAATATATGGATGTAGCAATTCTCCGAATCTCGCGCGTGCCATTTTTTCGACATTTTATTTTTTCCATGTCATTCGATATTTCTTGTACATTGCAGTTAGGTAACAAAACAGTGAAACAGTGTGTAGAATTTTATTACATGTGGAAGAAAGCATGTCCAGATGATTATCGAAAACTAAGAAATTTGCGACGTAAACGTCAACTGCTGGAAATGCAGCAGCAGGTTGCTTATTCAATCACGGATATTGTTTTTCGGCATAATTTGCTAAATTGAGATTCATAAACGCAACAAAATATTTTATTTCTCATTCGTAATGTATAAATTTCACTTTGTTAATCATTTGAATTAAAAACTTAAAACTTACAATATGGAGTTTTTTAATGCATTTTACTTTGTTTAGCTCGATTTAATGGAAAGTTACAATCTGAGATCAAATAATCGACCAATTGGTAATGATGAATTATCAGGTTCAGAAGAAGGAACTAATCTGTCTCCAATTTCTCATGACCCTCGGTATTTTTAAGTATTTTCTCTTGCCTTATAACGTGATTATTGCGAAATATTGCAAACTTTCGACTCACAGATTGATATTTTAAAACTAAAAATCAGTTGTATATTTTTTGTCCTCTTCTTCTGAGGAGTTATTGATATTGCAATGTGCATTTAAATAGATTTTGATAATACAAAAAATTTTTTTAAATTTAAAATTATAAAGTATCTTGAGATCGTTAAACTTCTGAGATTAGGAATTAAATGTTTTTGCGTAAAATTGATATATATAATGTCAGTTTTTGCTAAAATCATTTTATTAATGACAGTAATACTTTTAGGTTTCCAGTTTCCAAATTATTTTAGGATGATTTCGAATTTTTATTTGTTTTTAGGAAGATAAAGAGCGGGCATCCGGATAGGAACATAGGTTGTTCGCCGATAGGACGGAGATGCTCAATGGCAAGATTCGGAGAATTGCCGCATTCAAGCGCTTCGTCATCACTCATTATGAGAAATGATGGTACATCTCGGTGTTTTGCTCAGGTAACATGGCAGCGCATTTTTCATCACAATTTCAAATTTCAGAATGTGCAATCATTCAGGTAATTCAGATTAATTATAGTCATGAAGCATTGGATTGCATCCGGATTCTAATCCAGCTTATAAGGTCCTTATTTCTAAAATTTTTGAAAAACTGACAAGATTCTCGAATTCGGAAAAGCTTGGTTTTCAAAGTTTTTGCAGCGAAGAACACGTAATAAGCGATTTCGATATCAAAATCTTATTGTGAAAGTTGCGATAGGCAATATTTTCCAAAAAAAAAGAATGAAATGGGCCTGATTTTTGCTTATATTGTATTAACAGTTGTGAAGTGAAAGTTGCCAAGTCAAAAAGACTGTAGCGGATACAGTTGATAGATCGTTATTTACTTATGACATTCTTCTCGTCACTTTTCTTTGCAGTTGCATAGGACACCAGTCAAAAAAGGTGCTCAACCAGCAGCCGATGGTTTCTTTCACTGTCGCCTTTGTGAAAAATATTTCGAAAAAGTAAATTCTTGCTTGCATGAAAAATTTGTAACCACCTATATTATTACTGTTGCAGCGCTATAATCCGTTTTGTTTTAATTTCATCGAAGGGAATTTAAAATATTAAATCTTTTAGGTGAAAAGTCTAAATGCCCATATGAAATCACATGCGATGAAAGCGCGAGCTGAAGCTGAAGCAGCACAGTCACAGCTCAATTTGCAGCATCGCGAAAGCAACATCAAAGCAACTAATGTTGCCAACATTCTTGAGAAAACGATGTCTGTGAGGAACTCACCAATGACTGATTCAATGCCATTTGTCCATCATCATCATCAGAAGGAGCAGCAACAAAACGCTCTAATTACTGATCCACTGAAAACTAACATCGAGAGACAAATTATGCAAGTAACCACTAATTTTGCTGCTTCCTCGGCTGTTGTTGCTTCAGAACAAAACCCATTCAGTCCGGTTATCGGAAAATCAGGAAGTTCAGGAAGGCTTGGTCAAGATCCCTTTGTACAAACAGCTGTAACTGCAGAACAACACCAGTTTACCCAGAATACTCTGATGTCTGGTTCACTGGGTTTAGCAGCCCATCAGGCTTTCAATCAGTCTCTTACTGCTGCCAGTGTTCTTAATCAGTTTCCACAAGCACAAGCATTGCAGTTTTTAAACAATTTACAAAATCCAGCTATCACTCATTGACTTTGTGAATTTTCTATATCCTTAATTAACTTTGTTACATATGAATTCCATTTCCTTTTTATTTCGCACCACTGGTCATTTCGCCTGTTTCGATTTTTTCGTTAAATTATATGAAATTTCGTAAAAATGTTTTATTTTTCAGAGATTTTTATGGAATGAAGACAAGATCAGGTAATCCTAAAAATTTTGTCTTTAGATTTATGCTCTCGTAAAAAGAGAGAAGGAGGCGAAAAATAACAATTCATACAAATTCTAGTAGATCTTGAAATCATGAAGAAAGAATCGTTTTCGATTCTTTGAAAGCAAATCGACTGAAATTGATTATGGAGAAGAAAGAGTAATCATATGATTGTCAGGAGAATTTCCCAGCTCAAATTTGATATAAAACAATAAAATTTTCTTATTTAGCCGGAAAAAGTCTTGAATATTTTCTTATCTGTTATTATTAATTAATGCATAAATTTGTATGCTTCTTCATCCGATCTCTTTCAGAGAAATATTAAGAATCATATATTTGTTCTATCGTTTCTCTTTCTTGTTCGAAGAATTTATTTCTTTCAACATAGAATTCATCAAAAATATAGAGAGTAAGATCGTACGAGAAAAAAGATTTTATAGACATAAGTCTTCAATGACAATATAAATTAATTTCGGAATCCAAGCAGTGAAGCATTTGAAGATGACGGTTTGAAATCACTTATTTATTTATAAATAAAGTACTAATGATATTATATATCTACATTTTATAGTAGTTGTAAAAACTTATGATATGCGACATAAAGGTTTCATTTATGTATGGGAGAAAAGTCATCATTGGTATTCATTATTAGTAAGTCTGCCTTTGTAAGCAATCGAACGAAAGATCATACTTACCTAATATATTGTGACTTCAATTAATGACAAGGTCTGGTAGTCCGTTACGAATAAATCTATTTAGATATTTAGAAGGCTCATTTTTATTGTTGAAGATTTTGAACCCAAAATTATATAAGCAAATACTTATATTATGTAGTGAAATCCGCAATATTTATTTTTTTAAAAAAAAAGGAAAAAGGTATGAACTATGCACCTCAATGAATCTCTTTAGCAGCTATAATTGTTTTCGTTTATATCATATTCATCTTTTTACAAAATATTTTTTCCAATTTACAGGGTAAATAACAGTTTAGATCAAAGTGATTGGTGTCTAGAATAGTTCGTATTTTTTGTTTAATCATAACAACACTTATTTTATTGTTCGCAGATTGGATTGAAATGTTTGATACTACTAGCAGACACTGATTACTCTGACCTAAACATTTTTTTTATTAAATGCTTGTCTCCTTACATATTTCCATATTTTAAATCTAAAACATAATTTGCACTAAGCTTCTGCCGATTTTTGAATGATATAATTTTCAGAATTTCATGATAAATCTCTGAATGTAGCGGTATCTGAGATTCGATTGATCTCATAGATATACCTCGCTATATCTTAGCTGCCTGGCCTTTTTCTGTTAAAACGGGTGAGAGAAGGTACAAAAGAAAGAGATATATCTATAACAGGATAGAAAGTATAGATGGATATCATGATTTTATTCGTCTTTCTCAAAAGTTTTTGGTTCCTCTTATTGCAGAGGAAGGCTGAAAATTATTGCGTATTATATTATACCATATGTATTATTCTGCAGTTTTTTAAAATATTTTTGCTATTTCTGGAATGGGAAATCTTATTTTTCTAATATTTGTTAATTTCTGAAGATCTGATTTACAACTCTAAAATTATTCCATGATACATGTATGAAATCCATCTATATATCTTTCTTATGCAAGTTCCCAGAAATTTGTTACCTCATTATTATTGTCAATACCTTCTTCATAATTGGAGCTTTCTGTAAACTCAGAGATTCCTTTCTTCTTTGAAACTAGTTTTCGAATGAACCCCAATTTTCCATTTTGTTTTCCAAAAGTATAACTACGTTTTTCGATTGTTATGAGGAAGAATTTCACAGAAAAATTTTCCCATTTCCGAATACTTTAATTCTTGAAAACATTCCTGCGCAATTTTTTTTCGTTCTGCCGTCCCTTCAATGAGAGATTCTTGTTAAAATGAGACGGGTCATCGCACTTATCCTTGTAATATCACGTAGAAGTATGTGCGTTTGATTCCACATATTTATTTTATCATTGATTTGAAATCAGAATAAGTTTAAATGAATGAAAGAGGAGACAGATGAGATTTTCGAGTTGAAAAATAACTTATTTGCTTGAACTGTTGACTGATAAGTTCATTAAAACCGCTATTGATTAAGATATGAAGAATGCTCTTGTATTTTTATAAGTATTTTTTATATCAGTACATGTTGTGTAAAAAGATCGTTGTTGTTTATTATTATGCTTTTCGCCTGTTTTCATTTGTTTAGTGAACCAGTGTATGCTCAGTTCCTCAAATTAAACAGTTCAATAACTTAACAACTTATTTATTAATAGTTCCGAATAAATGTATAAATGTATACATATATCTGTCAAGTTAAACCTACTAAAACATCCGAGCTCGAAAAAAATTAGTTTTTGTACATCTCCATTCCCTATAAGCTCTTTTTTATTACGAGTTTACGATAGCTCCCAGTTACTTGATATCACGTTAATGTGGTTATTTCTTCAGAAGCCATTTACACAAGTTTCCGAATACACACACATCCTTTCTGACCGAAAAAAATTGCATAATTTACATAATATCTATTCTTGCTCGGAACTATTGATTTGCAGAAAAACTTTGCAGAGGAACGACATTATCACAATTTACATCGTCGAAAATACTAGTCGTAAAAAGACTGGAGCTTCTTGAAGTTTTTGATAAAATAAAATAAGAGAACCGAAGGCCAAGATACTTTAATAAATTCAATTTTGGAATTTTTGGCATAGTGTATGTCAAGTTGAACCAAATGCATTTAACGATGGAAAAATACTAAACATTTGCAGAATGAAGGAAGTGCGGAAACATTTATTTATTGCAAAAGTCTGATTAATTTAATAACCTAAAAATAATTACATACCGATGGATCTCCAGTGATCGCAATATTTTGTTTCGCATCGGAAGTTTATTTTCATCCTCGGCAAATACTGCTTTAGCTTTATATTCTTATTATAATCTACTTAACTTGCTTTGGTCGGATTGTTTTAAGTGATTAAAATGGTATATAACTTTGAAAAAGAAATTAAAATAGTGAAGAGACTAAATTAAACGTGCAAAGTCAAGAAATGAGTCTTAGTTTTTAGTGATCGTGATAACAGTTGGCGAGATAGGAAATGAAGTGGAAACCTGGTAATATCCGTACGTGAAAATAACCATCATTTTTCTAGCATTCTTTGCACCAAACTTTTCATTCAACTCATTAACTGCATAACAGATGGATTCACCGTAACTGTTCTATCACCATTTGACGGTGCATGATGCAAATCATTGACAGCCTTTCCTGTTGTGCTATGTGTGCTATGTTTACGAAAATGAAAGAAAGGTATGCGCTCGTTTCACACTATAATAATATACCGTAACTACCGTGAAAATTGAGCAGAGATGACTGCATAGGTTCACGTATATGAAATTAGATCTCGCCTTTCACGATTTCCTGGGTTTGTCATTAGTTTATCCATCGATGATCCGTTATACATTCTGATCATGCATAACTTTTCAAATTCCGGAATATTCATAATCAATTACAAATAAAATCTTCATAATTTAAATTTTTACATTTATCAACTGTTAACAATTGAATTGAAACTTCGAATAGTTTTAAGGAAAAAGAAAATGTGAGGTATTAGCTAAGGTCTAACAATCTAATTAGGATTCATGCAAAATCAATGTAAATCTCTCGTTTATCTAATTCCCTGAGAGAAACCCATCAAAATTCAAAAACTGAATGTCCAGTAAAGATACTATAATATTTCCTGTAACAAAATTCATTTATTTAAATAATGTCACCGAAATATTCACTATATAATTTCGGTAGATTTCGCGAGATATTTAGAAAAATTGTATTTGTTACGATATGTGATGAGTCATTGTAAACAAAAATAGTAAATCTCGCCTGAAATGATAATTGAATATCAAATTTAAAAGATAAGAAATATCGAAATCAATGTATTTTTCAGTTATCCGAAATTATATTCATTCTTATGACTTAATTCATACTGATGTAATAAAGTTTAAAATTCAAAAATGGATTAATAATGCTTAAAAAGTTTTAGTGATTAGATTTTGACTTGAATTCAAATTACTGAAAATAAGATATGTTGTATGATCGAAGTTGTATGATTGAAGCAACAAAATGTCGAACATTCGGTTTAACGATGAGGTTGATATGCTTTACTGCATTTTTTGGAATTCCTACAATAAAAATTATACAATTTTTTCTTCAATCCTTGTTCATCCAGGATTATTTTAGTACTGCTCGCTTGAAAACCAAAATTTGGTTCTTCAAACTCTAAAAGAATGTTTCTATCGGGTGAAATTTTTTACTGCTATTTCTTTTCTATCATTTTCATTTCACAAATGCTTTAATCATTTCAATAAAATGCTGATAGATAAATCGTTTAATGATTAAAAAAGATAAAGAAATAAGAAACATATAAGTTTTTTCCTCATCTTTGTTCCTTAAATCTTATTTTTATAAAAGGACCTCCAGTTCATTTTATTTTGTAATTTATTTAAATGAATTTCGCAATTGCATTACAGTGGATGCAACGAAGTGGAAAAAATAAATAAATTTCGTGAAAATTATCATATCAGTGTTTCACTTGTCCCATTTCTTAATCTAATGTTTTAGCTCTACTATATCAGTATGGATTCGCCAATCAATAGAATGATAACTGAAATGACAATGAGTTACAATATAATAATTTTTAGTCCATAGTTGAACTAAAGTATAAGCAATAAATTAGGCTGGCGAATCCATACTGATATAGTAGAGCTAAAATATTAACTTAAATCTTATATTTCATTTATATATATATAAATATATATAGAGGAAACATCATGACCAAACAAATTTCATACATATTAGTCACTAAGGCTCTACTTGTTTCTTTTATTATCTCATTTATTCGTCTATTTAGTAGCTTAGGATAGCATAATTTGCTGAAGAAATCTCAAAAATTGCACTCCAGTTATCTTTCGGGATTAAATTTATTGTTATAATGCTAATAATTAGATGAGACATGGCTTATAACCTGTAGTTATATAATGCTAATAATTAGATGAGACATGGCTTATAACCTGTAGTGATTATAAATACTAGAAATAACGAGCCGAATCGATGTTGAGAAGTGGTGAGAAATTCTGAAGTATAACACCAACAGCTCGAAAAATTACCATCAGTAGTAAGGCTCCAAATGTTAACAAGGTCGATATAACTAAATGATATTTTAAAATCTAACAGAATGGCATACAATTCTTGCAGCTCATATTACCCGTCATATTACTATCATTATTAAAATGATGCGATGAACTTAAATTTAGACGAGTCTGTATCAATCAATCGATTTTTCCAACCATTCAATAAACCAAAAATACCTAATAAAAGTCCTCAATAGTGAAATAAATTTGAATGCAATTTCATTATTTTTTAGAGAAAATAAAATAGTTCGCAGCATTCAGATATGGTCCAACAGCTGATTACATTGTAACGAATTCAAAATACTATGACTATCATAACCAATTGCATCCTAATGGTGATTATATCGCGTAACAAGCAAAACTACATGGAGAAAAATATTTATTTTAGCTAGAGAGATTTTCACTTAAACTTATAAAACTTGAATAAATCAATTTTTGTAAAAGCGCCGATATTTATCAATATATTATGAAACAATAATAATAATTTTAACCTATTCATGTCGCAATGCAATTATAAATTAATTTTCTCGGTAAGAATTGTAAGATTTTCATTACACGAATCAATAATATGCTTTAACAAAACGATGACTAAAACTTTTCGAATTATAAGAATGGAAAAGGATAAGAAAGGACAAATAAAGGAAGGATCGGAAGGGTTCTCCACGAACTATCTGCTGTATTTCCAAATGATCAAATATGTGATTTTTGATTTGATAAAATCACAATCGTTATCAAATCACTATGTCAGGAGATTTTTAAAGAAGCCTAAAAGAAGACAGGAGAAACTGTCTATAATTAAGAATAAAAATCGGTTATTGCAAATAACATCCCAGTCATTATAGTGCTTCTGAAATTAAAATATGATAAAACCAAGAAATCCATTTCCAAAACAACTATTCCATAAGTTTTTATTCTTCAGTAATAATAAAGGTTTAGTGTTATACAGTGTTTATTTAACTCTAACGATAGTATCATGTTTCAATGCCATGAAAACTAAGGAAAATTCTGAAAAAACAATTCAATCACTAATTAGGTAAAAAATAAAACAAAATAAAAATTCACATCACAGTTGAATCGGTATAATGAGAAATCTTGCCTTTTTTTTTTTCAAAGAAAATAAAAGGAAAACTGAAAATAGCTAGGAAAAAGAAAAATAAAAAGAATAATATGGATGAAAAAGTCGAAAAATGTATTTTTGATTGCTTATAAAATATATTAATAGACAGTCGATGTTGAAAAAATATATATTTCAGCAACTCTCAGCAGCAACCACCACTCTTCTTTTCATTGACAGGCTGAGATCCTCCAATACGTACTGATGGACCTGTACCAACTTGTTGAACTGGACCCATTCTGTTTTTTATTTCGGATGCCATTGTTATAAATGCCTAAAATTGAGTGAAAATATTATCTGCATTGAATTAGATATAACAAATAAATTAAAAGAAGGCCAGAGAAAAATGCATTAGATGAGTAATGAACTTTTTATAAAGAATTTATATAGCGGTATTGTTTCTACTCGCAATTTTTTACGTTTCTAACTTCACTGTCAGAAAGTTTATATTTCGAGACCAAATCGCAAGAAAAGGAATAGAGCCAAATAAATTTGAAATCAGATATGATAATAATACGTAACTTCAATTCATTTCAAAAATCAAAATATAATATAGAAAAAATGTTATATTAAATTTATTATTTAAATATAATATAGAAAAAATGTTGTATTAAATTTATTATTTAAAATAAATAATTTAATGACTAAAGTACTAGTAGTTCTGAGAACTTCGTATCGTTAGAATAACTTATTCGAACATGCCCATAATATTAATGTGCACGATTCTTTTGGTTTTACATAAAGCAACAGCTTCGATAACAAGTCTACAAATAAAAAGAAAATAAAAGAAGTCTGCCTCACTTGTTCGACGTTCGTTGATGATTTTGCGGATGTTTCCAAAATGGAATTCCCAACTGATCGGCATATTCCTATGAGAGAATGAAATTTCTTCATTTATCGAAGCATAAATTAATTTTATAAGGAACTTTTTTTCTAAATAGGAAAACAAGATATATTACTTTCAGAAAATGCATATAAAACTATAATTTCGACCTTGCATAATGCATGACATGCTTCCATCGCTCTATTTTTTGCTTCTCTGTAATTCCACCTAGAGTGTAAATTACAAGTGGAAATTACTTAATAGCTTTTCTTAACCAATAACGGTTTTCAATATAATTACGAAAGCGTTACTCCACACATCATTTTGAATAATCAGAATCAAGAGTTTTCATTACACACAAACCCCGTGAAACTCTGAAACCAGTAAGCAATCTCTTAAATCCGAATAGAATGCGTCTTAACTGAAATAAATGTTGCAACCAGCCAAACTATTTGAACATCCCCTATAGTTCCATAAAACAGTTATCTTATATATTATTAATAAATGAAATACAACTATTATCTTATTTAAGTTTTTTAGAGGTTTCAAAAGCAATATTTCCTTTCTTAGAAGAAAATTCAAAATCGCATTCGAATTAACTGTAATATATTCTCTTAAGAAATAGAATTTCGAACACTGAGAAAAGACATTCCAAATATCCAGAAAAAGACATGTCAATATCTTATCTAAGCATATCTGTACATATCAAATAACTAGACGTCTCCTCAGCAGTCAAAGTTGAACGTAATAAAATAATTTAAAAAATAGTCATCGAAATATAGTTTAACTTTCTTCAAATATTAATATAGTTTTACTTTCTTCAAATATTATAGTATACTGTTTGGTTTAATGAATTCGTCAAAATAAATAAATGTTATAATTTTTTTTTAGTATTTCGAAAAAGTAGTCATGCTTTATACAAAACTCAAATTTATTAACATGATTTGACAACATATCTAACGCGTCTCTATTCTGGCGGCAATAAAGTCTTTTAAATCCTCTACATGCAACATCTCCAATTACGATGGAAGCAGCACAGGATTTTCTCCAAATATCCTCTCATTCAGTAATGTAGGCTTTACGATCAATGTGAATAAGTTTTGAATGACGACTTATGTTACTTTTCCAAAATCAAAACAAACGACCAATAAAAAAACTTAAATTTTAAGCAGTAGAAAAATTTTTTTGTCCATAGAAAGGAAACTGTAATAGGACTGAATAGTTGAAAATAATTAATTCGAAATTAAAAAAGACAGTATCGCTAAAATAAATTCGAACTATAATAAGTATTTAAAGCAATAAGAATCCTTTTTCTCTTTCAGTTGCGAATTTTTTCAAAACAGAAAGGAAAAATGAGAAACCTTGGCAGCACTTTGTTCGACTGCCCTTCTCGTTGTCAAATCACATTTATTTCCAACGAGTAACTTATTGACATTCTCACATGCATACCGGTCAATCTCTTGTAGCCACTGTTTCACATTATTGAATGACTCCTATAAGGACTTTTCTTATGTACAAAAAGTTTTTCGGACCTGCCTCCTAAAATTGCCTTCATCTCAAGCTTCTCTTCTAAAGGTCGCAATCAAAATCAACGTTTGAAATATATACGTTGGTTATATAAATATATGGACCATTACTTCTTTTTTTTGGATCGACTCGAAAGAGAATTTCAAATTAAGCATTACATAAAGCAACCTGGTCAGTAATGTCGTATACGACGATGATACCATGAGCGCCTCTATAATAACTTGAGGTAATTGTACGGAATCGTTCCTGTCCTGCTGTATCCCACTGTAAATAACAGATTTATAACTTCCTTACATTTATATATTTACGGAACTGACTTAGTTTATATATGTCTTGAGAATTAATGGCAGCAATCTCCATTGAAGTTCTACACGAAAAAAAATTTGGAAAATCTTTTCAATCTGGAGAGCAGATCATAGGTATTGTTCGACATTACACAGCTATTGTTTGCAGATAATGTTACAGCGACTCAATTTACTGAAACCTCAACATCAAGTAGTGTTTTGCTAACTTGCATGAAGAGAAGCCTAATTTGAATAGTTACAGTAAACTGATCACAAAGTCCAACTGAATAAAATACTTACAATCTGCAATTTAATTGTTTTTCCGTCCAAATCGATGGTGCGAATTTTCTGAAAAAATTATTTAATATAAACTTCAAATATGCAGAATATCCTGTACATGTACTTTTCTTTTGTGACTTACTAGAAAAATTATCATTCCGAATTTTTAAAACAAGAAAAACTAAAGTGAAGAAGTCATGAAATCCAAAAATAAGGCCTTAAAAGACAGGAAAAAAGGAGCTGTTGCGTGACGATGAGATATTTGCTTATTCATTAATAAACCTTATCAACATTGTTAAAAAGTCAATACAACCATTTTTTTTCTTCACTTATATTTCTTTTTTGATAACAAATGACAGAATTTATCAATATTGATTTTAAATTATTCGCATGGCATGATTTTCTTAGAAAGTATTTGTAAAGAAATCAGCTTATATTATCGCTAACCACAAAACACTCTCACTGTTGCAAAAACTTCTCGAGAATAGCATCTACTAGTTTTAAGAAGAAGTTAAGGCATTCATCTCATCAGTCCTAATTATATAAAACTAAATGCAAAAGTATAGAAATGAAACTGATTTTTTGAGCTGTAAAAATGATGGCTGTTTTTCAAAACTCTTTGGATGAAAATGTTCGTTCTTATAACATCTGGTTGTAACATAATTCAAGTGTGACAAAGAAATCAATTTTCAATGTGTCACCATTACGGAATTTATCCGTAATTACAATTAAAATACATCACATCAATATTTCGGATGCATGTAAATTTTTTCTGAAGCATGAAATAAGGCTTAAGGCTTAGTGTCCTGAAGAATGTAATACTTAAGAGCAGACTACTGGACGAATAAGAAATTATTGATAACAAAATACAAAAGCTAAATTTGATAAATACAGAGCAAAACATTCAAAATGTTTATAACTATGCGATTTGTTTTTAATCATTTAACTCATAGAAATAACAAGTTATTCCCTCTTTACTTTTGCGTCCCACTTTTGATCGTTTAAATCAAAGTATTAAACCTGTCAAATCCTAGGATCTAATTTTCTCAAGTCAGTTAGGAAATCCTTACTCTTGAAACCCTTCATTAAATATTCTTTCGAAAATTGTTATAGTATTTTCTTTTCACTATACTTTTCCTTTTATTCATTCACATATAAAAATAAGCAGAACACTGTTTATATTAGCCAAAGAATTTAACACTACTAAAGAGCATAGAAGTGGATGACTCTAACCAAATGAAAGTAACTAAATCACAAAATCTCCCTGAAAATCAGATGTATATATAATTCTTTCAGTAAAATGACTGGATGTTCTGGAAATAAATTATTTTCGTTAAAGCTGACATAAACTAACCAATGAAATCAGCGAAGGACGGAAAACATGGTTAATACTTTTTAATAATTTTCAATAAATCAGTAAACTAACGAAATCCACTCCTATAGTCGAAATATATGATTCGGTGTAAGTATCATCGGCAAATCTGAGCAACAAACATGACTTTCCAACGCCGGAATCGCCGATCAGAAGAAGTTTGAATAAATAATCACTGCAAATTAAAATCCTCAAAATATTCTTCTTAGCATTTTTAAGTCCGAAGAAAGCTTACGATATACGAAGTACTTATAATCGGATTCAGCATTTTTCCTAATAATCTTTCATTTATTTTTTTTAAACTGAGCTAGGCAATGTGCTTTTCTAGATGTGAATTTCAGCAGAAATAACAGCGACACATTTCATTATACAAATTGCACTACTTGATGTAACAAGCTACCTCACTGCGATTTATATTGCTATCAATAATCTGAAACTTACTATTCAGGATTCATTGAGGCCATAACTTCACACTTAACAAATATTTATGCCGTTCTGGGAAAGTGTGTCTGAAAAAATGAAAACATAAAAAAATATTCATGAGTGATGCGACAGTTCCCTCGACAGATCCTCAGTTCAATTTGTTTCAAATTTTCGAATATCCTTTAAAAGATGTTTTAACCAGCAATTATTAATTTCCAGGTAGCGATGAAAAATAATTTTATCACAGTTAAACTTTTAAGTTAAAAACTACGATTAAAAAAATCGACTTCGATCCACAATAACAATAGAGATCAAAACACTGAAGCAATAAACGAAAAGACAGATGGACACACAAGATTTCAATGCAAGCTTCTCACAAGTACTGATTTTGCTATGAATCATAGCTGCGAACAAGTTATAATTTGGTACTTTTACGGTAAGACGGATAAATTTTTCCATTAATTTACTTTAGTTTTCATCAAAATAGTGAGAAATTAGCTGAGTCGAATGGTTTTTTCGACCAATCCAACTGTTATACATTTTTTCACTCGCTTGAACTGCCATGCGATATCAATTCCATCATAACTCGAAATAGTTGTATTATCCATCTTGGAATCCAGTGGTAATTTCCGTAACATTAGTAATCATTTAGATATACTAAACAACTCTTTCAAATCAATTTCATATTAAATAAGTTTAGTAGCTGCTTCGTAGAGAAATGGAAGGGTTTTTGCATGACTCAAAGGCATTGATGAAGATGCTCTAACTAGCCTAACAATTTTCGACGAACGTTATTTTTGCAGATCCACAACAGTTATTAACATCTGTTCTTAGAATAAAAAATAAAAAACGAGCTGCACCCTCTCTATTTAGATGAAATGTCAAGAAATAAGTAACCGAATAGGACAGCTCAAATCAAATAATCAGTAGAATACTTCACAGATGATGGTAATGATTTACGCTGGAAGCATTTAATGCATTAGCGGTTTATGCGACATCTCAAACTCAAATAGTCCTAAGTAAATCCCCATCCACGTGCACCACTTACACGCAAGGAACAAATTCCTCAGTCACACAACTCGCCAGTCTACGTCATCCACACTACCGTTATGCGACAGCTCACATTTCACAGTTCTCCGATATGCAACTATTTGAGTTTCAGGATGTTGATAGCGAAAGTAAGATGGCTGCTGTTGCATTGTTTTAATTATTTTTAACGAGAGTTTGCCTTTTGTGAAGCGTCTTTATTGCGTCGTAATTATAATACGTCTTATGTTTAGAAAACTTTTGAACTGTTGAAAAACAATCGATTCAAAAGAGAAAAATATAGTAGTTTTAATAACTAATATAACTGTAGTTATAATAATGAAGTTTAAATATTTTAGGATACAGGAAATTAAATATTATAAATTATAAGGATACAACATAAAAGGCCTTGCTGAAATGTTTGTGTTGTTTTTACCTAGCTCACACTCTTATTGTCATGAGATTACCATTACATGAAACTCATTGTATAATCTTAACTTATATTGGTATATCTTTACCTTTTTTTATTGCTACTTAGCACATTTAATGCAAAGCAATTTATTTTAGAAGAAATATACTTGGATACTAGCATATGTAATATATATATGAGAAAAATATACTTTCATATCCAATATATATATATATATATATATATATATATATATATCTTGAAGAAATAAATAATGACAACAATTATTCGAAGTATTTAATCATTTTCCAACAGATATTCTGATATTCGTTGCAATATCAAATTCATATTACACCGATTCTGCATTACTGGATGGAAATACTGTCTTTACCAGTTATTCTGTAAAATCTGTAGCGTTAATGAGATGATCTTTGGCTTCAGATTCAAAAATATTCAGTGAACATACTATCCGCTTACTACTATTATTAAGAAGAAAAGCCCTGTTTCTAACTTCTATGTAATGCAATTATGTTTATCATTGAAAAGCGAAATATTAAACTCAGAAATTCGTTGAACTAATTAAGGTAGCTCACAAAACGCTTCCTAGAATTAACAAGTTAATAATATAATGATATGCTATGAATATATACGCAATTTGGTATCACTAAATAGTAATCTTTGATAAGACTCAATGCCATTTCCAAAAATGTATATGAAAACAACTGCCAGTCTTCTTCCTTATATTTTATTTGTTAAAACTTTGAAATTACAAAAATTCGGAACGCAAATTAGACAATAATACATAGAAAAAAATAACTTAAAACGGAAACAATAACTGTAATGCAAGAGAGAATAAGAAAAGTTATGCAAATTTTCTTCCCAAAAGAACATCACGGAAGAAAAAAAAATTTTGAAAAGACAAGAAGACAGAAAGAAATTTAAAAATGAACTATTCATATATTTGACTGAATTTATATGAATCTTATAAATATTAGCATGATAACAAATTATTATAATAATTCATAATCTCTTTAAAGTTAGTTCTATAATTACTTATCATCCAATCCTTACCATGTCGTGCAACATAAATTCGAAAAAAGAATTAAAAAAATAATCCAGTCATCTAAGTTCAGTGTTTCATAACAATAGAGTAACCAGTTTAATTTTCATAATTAGCTGATGTTTCATAACAATAGAGTGACCAGTTTAATTTTCATAAAAAAGTGAAATGAAAACAAAAGCACAAAAGTCCTAAAATAAAAGATAGGTAAAAATATGGAAGCAAAGAGAAAGTATCGAATAGTCTGGAAATTTCAATTAAATTAAAATTAACCATTGGTAAATAAATACAAGGAATTTTATTTTCTCTTTTCCCGCATTAGCTCTAAAAGATTTCACAGAATTGCGGGTTTATGAATCATCCATCCTAAAGAAGGATTTCTTAAGTTTTTTGGACAATGGCTACAGATTTTTGGGTTGCTCTAGGTTTCCGTCGCGAAAAAGGAAAAAGAAATTTGGAAAAAATTTAGATCTTCAATGTTTCAGACTCAAAGAATTTATTTCTAATATCTTACCAGTTTTGGCTTCTCTTTAGCCTTTTGAACCTTAATATTCGGCACTTTCGAGTTAGCTGAATGATAGACATAGCATAACCTAAACTGTCAAAAATTCAATGTTGTTAGACTATCGAATAAATGAATTGTAATATGATGAAATATGATGGAAGTACTAAGCCTCAAAAATACTAAGAACATAGTAATTCATTTTATTTCAATAATATCAACATGAAATTCGTAATGGTCATTTCTGAGTAAGGAAAGTGAAGAAAAAAATTCCCAGTAACAGGTATTTATCATGTACCAGTGAATAATCGTATGGCTATTGATCGATCAATCTACTACATCGTGACCATAAAAAGACGATTAATATATAGAGCGCCTAAATTCTAAGCAATGATATCCCGAAACCAATTTCCACCAAATGAATGTTGCATTTGAGTGAATGTAAAAAAAGGATGAATTTAGTTTCGTTCATGGCAAAATGTTTAAATTTTACTACATTCTTTATATAAATGATGAGGATAGTGGAATTACTTGAAGCATGAAGAAAATTTTCATCCTAAGCTCCTTTCCAGATAACTTAAATGATACATCAAAAGTAGTAAAACTGCAAACAGATGCCGATTCTGAAAGATAATAGGAATAAATTCATAAAATAGTGCATGTATACGAAAATGAATAAGAGCCTACAATTTTCGGTGTGAAATAATGACATTAATAAACTAAATGACCAATCCCTGAAAGATATAAGAAAAACCTTACCATTTTATACATAACTATATTGAAAGTTTGTCTAAATTAAATTAAAACATTTTGGAAAAAAGATAAAAAATAAAGGAAATCATTTCGGGATTCTGCCATAATTTAAAAATGAAATACTGCAGTTGCAGCTGCAGACATCAATTTCTACTCATTTGATAAAACAGAGATAATAAAGAGATAAAGTGTATCAGATATAAAGTAAAAAACTGAAAATCGGAAATTGAATTTACACTGTTCTATAAAATTTCTTTGAACAAATTGAACTTATTCATTTGCATGACAGTACGATGTCAAGTTTTTTTATACAGCAAAGAAATATATGTGCAGATTGATGGAAATCTCCTAACTAAGCTAGCTTAAAAAATGATGAGTAAGGTATAAACTTATGTTCTAATATAAATCCATTCAAAAAATTCTGCAGAAGTAGAGAAATATTTTCAAATACGATTGAAATTGTCACTTCCTATGATAAAACAAAATGTAATAAGATGGTGTTTAGAAAATACTACTATCGAGAGGTATGATTCGAAGTTATCCGAATCTTCTAAATCATATTCACTGAATTTGAGACCGAAGAAGTAAAATATTGTTTCTTTGCTTTTTTTTTAACTCCTGAAGATAAAACGCAAATACTGATAAAGAATTAGATGAAAATTATGAGCATTTAGTTGACTTAAACAAGAAAAAAATATTGGAAATTATCACGAATAAACGCGGAAATGTGACTACGGAGAATGTAAGCTGAAAATAATAAGCTCAAAACCTCTTCAACTTTGAACAGAATTGTGTGACATTTGTAAAAATGATACACCTCAAAAGCCACACAATGAATTTTGATAAAAAGCTGATTTATAGAAGAGAAAGGAAGATCTATTAGAGCTGGTGATTAACAGTTTATTGTAATGATATTATCCTCATAGACTTGATTGTATTCTCCACTCTATAATTTCAACTTGTTTTGTAAAATGTAACATAGAAGATAAAATAGTATCTATCAGTAAGATCAAGGTGTAAACTCGTTAGCAATATAATACTGTTAGGCTTTTTCTGCTAATATGATGTTTATTGGTCGCAAAAAAATTTAATTTTCAAATATAGAAGAAATAACTGGTTTAATTTTCCAATTCCAGTTACATGTTTATTTTGGAAAATTTTTGGAGACATTTAACGGTGAAAAATGGCTTGCTGGATTTTTATTGGAGATGTTTTTCCAGAAAAATGTTATTCAAATGTTTCGTACTTGCACTGTTTTGAAGAAAAGTAATATTCTTATTCAGACTTTCTCCTAGTATATTTTAGATCAAACATCTTCAAACAGGCACATCTGTCATCACAAGTACAGTTATTATCTGTTACGAAGAAAACCATTTGTCTACGACTTTAGAAATATAGCTTTGAAAAAAATTGTTCTGCCATTAATTTCTGTTGTTTTTCTTTTCTCTTTCAAATTTAATTTGATCTTATAAAAATTCAATTTTTATGAGCTTTAATCCTCTATTGCGATTCTATCTACCACATAGACACAGAAACACGAAGAAAGCTATATCACAGAGAACCAAAATAAAATATGGAGCCAACCATTCTAACATGTATCATCTCTCATTAAAGAGGTAATGGATATTATTGATATCCCTCTCAGTTCTTCGGTGTATTATTTCCAATAATTCAAAACATACAAGTAGCAATGTCATTGATAAAGATAGTAGAAAAAGATATATTATTTGTACCGAATGGAAAAGAATACTTAAGAACTAGAAGAGAAAATATTTCAGAAAATTCCCAAAAATTCCTTTCGCTATATTTTTTCGTTTTCAAAAATCAAATCTTCAACCCATTTTTAATTTTCGTATATTTCAAGACAAAGGGAAAATGAAGTTTAAAAAGAAAATGGAAACCATAACCTTAACAAAATGATGCATGAGTGATGATTTAATTTTGATGATAAACTAACAAGTAGGTGAACAAAAGCTCAGCAAAAATTATCAAAAGAACTGATGAAAAACGATTTGAATAGCAAATTTCTTCAAGAAAGAAACAAAGTCATTATGCTGAAGTATGCTTCAGAGTATGGTGATTATTACTGATGCTGCCATTATTATTCAAGCTAGTCCTGTCCGTAGCTAGCTGTCTTTGGGTTTTTTCCCAAAAATCTACATGCTTCTTTAAGATTTCCAATTTTGACCTTAAATCTTCATGTCTTTGCCTTGTTTCCAAATATTCCGGATTACGCTGATAATGCATGTATCGCATTTCTATTGCCTCTTCTGCCTAAAACAGGTAAGAAAATTCATGAAATAGCATCAATTTATAGCTCTTGAATATCTTGTGTCCTAACATACAATGAGGGATATATAAAAATAACATTATTTGATTTTTGAAAAAGAAACATACAGTCAACGATTAATCTGCATTTAGGATTAAGTAAATATATTCTAATCTAATTTTTGGCATTAAAATCTAAAACGCATACCTTTTCATGTTCTTTCGAATTCTTTGGCGCTTCGTTCAGTTTTTTTCTAGTTCTTTGAATTCGTTTACAACGGCTGATAGAAGATTATAACATGTCAGATACTTTGGATAATCTTCCTGAATTTATGATTCACTGATATGTGAAATTTTACTGAATTAGAAATGTTAATAATCAAAAAACTAACACGGAATAGTAACGAAACGAATTCGATCAGAAATATGAAAAATGTTGTTGACTTTCTTCTCAAAACAAATGATCTAATAGAGAAATCACAAAGCAGTATTTACTGATGGACAAAAGGACAGGAACAAAATTTGCAAAAAGAATGAAGAAGTTCAAAGAGTAAATAAAAAATCATAAATTTTCCTAAGATCGGTAATTCAAGATCCAAAATCAACTGTAAAATTACGAAGTGAAGCATTAAATTTAATGGAAAAAGGAAGATATAAATATTACTAAAAACTTTAGGTAGTATATTTCGGCTTCTTCTAAACTTCGTGGTTCCGGAAATTCCTTCAACCAATCGCGACTAGTCTGTGATGTAGAATTAGGCGATAGGACAGCGCTTGTAGAATTTATTGGTTCCGCTGGGCGTTCAGAATCATTCGGTCCAATAATACGTTGATTGATATTTTTCTAAATAAAGTACAAAAATTCAGTCTATGATAATGATTCATGAAGAAAATTTTATAAAATCCCTAAGATTCCAATTTCAAAAAAAAGCTTAAAATTCACTGTCAATAAACAATCTATTTTCAAATGTCATGCATATGCAAGTTTTTGAGAATATGCTATGCTATATGATGGTGTAAATTCAATAATTCCAAATTTAACCGTGATCGAAGGAAATTTTTTTCTTTTAAATCATTGCAATATTACCATTTCGAAGCAAAAAAAGTGATTAGCACAAAACACATCTTGCAAATAATGATAAGCGAAGGTATTATGAAATGCCAAAAAAAACTAGTTTAAAGTAATCCAAAGAAATTCTTTCACATTCATGAAAGTCTACACTTATTAATAAAACTATCGAAAAAACAGAAGCACACCGTTTGTTGGGGATGTATAGCTAAACTGGCATTAGATGGATCTTCCGGCGGTGATAGCGATTGTTGCCGTTGTCGCTTGCAAGCAATCTGAGGAGTTGCTATTATTGAATTAGCATGAGCTTTTCGCTTTGAAATGAGCATATTTGAGTTATTGAGATCATCAATCACTTTACCACTGAAAAGAAATTAAGTAGTGTATGACAGAAAAAAGTGACGGAAATTTAAAAATAAGTGAAAGAATTTTGAAAATCTACTGGCTTCCATAATTTTAAATTCATTAAAAATAATACTAGACAAATTCAAAAACTTACTCCATGCCTGCATTATTTACATTATTGTTGATTTCCAAAGGACTTTTCGAGCTAATACTGGAAGCCGTGGATTCCGGAGATTTGTTTTGTATAGCACGAAAAGACAAATCTAAAAATAATATTAATGAGATTTGAATCTTTAATTTTTAATTCTGAGTCACTTTCTTGTACGATTAAAACATTGGTTTTTCAAATATGATTTGGAGGTTGCCAAAGACAAATGAGGTCTATCAAGCAAACAATACACAGATGGATGCAAAAACGATACGTCGAACATTTCGCCAACATTGAAAAGAAAAAGAATACTGGGAAAGGTATGCGTCATAGATAAAGTTAAGTCTAAAGTATGGAAGAAAAACAAATTTAAGATGTTATCTAAAATATTGCAAATGATAGTAGAAGCGTTTTGAAATCATCGAATTAGAAAAGGAAATGAAATGAAGTTTGCTCAATAAAAGATTGAAGCATATTTCATCAATGTCCATTTCAAAAATGTGCTTTATAGTGTATTAAAAATTATCGTATCAACTAATGGAAATGCTTCTAAATGAAATGAGATTGCAAATGTATAATTTTATAGAAAAAAGATCCTCGATGTCTTAAAAATTAGAAAATTTCAATTCGGATAACACTATGTATGCTCTTAAAACGTAAAATTGTTTCAATATGAATCCACTTTTCATTCATAATATCTGACAAAAATACTTTATTACCAATAACAAAATGGACTGGTAAATTGCTTATCTGAGATATCAAATTTATGAAAATAAATTACAGTTTTACCATCTATGATTTTTAAAATGAAAAATCAAGCAAGGCGTGGATAATTGAACTTTATAGTTTGGTCGACAGAGCCATGTCATATAAAAGAATTTGGTCAGGACAACTGGCTTGATAGAAAGGAGAACTTGAGAATCTAAATTTGATTAAGAGAAAAATGTTGAATCAAATGAATCTAAAAAAAATTAAAGAAATTCTTTCACTCCGGTATTCTTTCAATAAATTTCTTTTACATATACAAGTATTTACTCGTATTTAGGAAAAATTTATGTATTTGTTTTCGCTAAATTTTTTTGCTTCAGATTCTGGAATCTTATGCAAAATGGACAATCAATATTGATAAAAACAGACAACTCTCAATTATTCTATTTATCATTATCTTATAATAAAGACAAAATTCGACATTTTGACCGCGAACAGCTTTAAGAAAATCTTGTCTTTTCAGCAAACTGCGAATTATTTTGAACTCTGATTTTAAACAATATTGACAAATTTTTAAAAGAATATAGTTTCCTTGACGACAAACACATAAATTTCGTAGGCAACAGGAAACTTTATAATAACAAACCTTCCACTTCACAGAATTTGAAACGTTAATTTTCAAATGTTAGCAATCAGTAGAAAAACAGAGCATTGAAATGTTATTTAAGATTTCCAAATAGCGAGTTTCAAATTATTTAACCTCTATATTTCTTTAATTATGATGTTGCTCATTCCATTGAATTTATAATGACTCTGATATAAAGGTTTTCATGTACGACATGCATAAGCAAATGAGCGAAATAAATCAATAAAAAATGTTCTCAGAAAAATGGAAAGAAAAAACAAACCATCCGTCGATGGAACTGCATTTCCTGATGTAGGAGCCACCATAGGAACGATTCTTGATTTTCGTACTGGTGCGAAATTTGTAACATTATTACCCAAACTACCAGACAAAATCTTCCTTACATAGCTCTTTTCATCTGAACTAAAACCTGGCCAACGTGCATCTACCTATGAAAAAAATCAAATTAAATTTTCAAAATTTTTAGCAGTACTAAGATCAAGTAATATAGTTATTTTTTACTCTGCCATTTTATTTCGAAAATTTGTATAAATAAACCAACAACCTCATTATAAAACGCTTGCTTGAGTTGCAATCGACCAGTTTCATGATTCAATTCCCCAATCTGAAATATTCACCAAATGACATCTTATTAATTTTTATCTAATAATCCTCAATTTGACACTTCCAATATCTTGATATAATAGTTCCTCTTTTTCTTGCTTATAATGAAAAAAAAAAGAGAGACTGCTGCATTTTATGCAAGCTGTAGTTAAAAATTAGTCATCGAAAGCCTATAACGAGAAGAATTAAAAATGCTTAGTCGACTACCACAGTTTTGATTGTATTAGGTTGATGAAATTGTATCATTAATATTGAGGAGATGAAATACAACCAGTAATAAAAAACTTTTGATCGTAGTTTTAAATTACACTGTGACTTTGAGTATGTGAAATGGCATCCAAGGGTTCAGCCAAAGAAAATTTTATAACTTCGGAAAAGTCCTTCAGCTATCCAAGAAGAATGAATGATATCCTCATTGGAAAAATAAAATTTCATATTTTGGATTGAGAATCTATTCGAAAATTGAAAAAAAATCAACTTGAATAATTTCATTTTATCGAAAGCAAAGTTCTACATATCTTAAATCTGGTCATTTGCATTATCGTTTGGGAAAATATGAGATATATTTCTGCTGATGCACTTTAAAATACCGCGCGCTCACCGATCAGTTATTCAAAATGAATGTAACATAGAAGATATTTTCTAAACATATTATTTCACGAATATATTCTAACAAGAAAGTGGAGAAAAAGGAAAGCTTATTAGGGGATGAAAAAAAAATCAAAGGAAAAAAGAAGACTAGAAATCATTGTTCCAGTTGTAAGAAGCAGAACTTTTCTCTTATTTTTAGCTCTTTCAGGTTTCTTATTTTTGTGTTTCAAAAAGGCAGTTTTAGCTTTTGATTTCTCTTCTACCATGATCTAGAATATGAAAAAAGTAAAACATATCATACTTTTTTAACTAGTCAATTTGGAACTGATTTCTCACGATTTATAAGTAGTTGTCTGAACTAAAAAAATTACGTACATGCAAACCTGCAAATCTTTTGTTGGTCCAAATATTAATTGCAAATATTAATTTATTTTGCAATGATACTAAAATCCCGACATTTCAAATCACATGGTGGAAAAAGATATTTCCAAATGACATTTCTTCTCTTCGAAAAATATATTAAAACTCGACATTCATATCAAAAACTTTCTCCTCAGACACACCAATTAAATGAATCATACTATAGTATAAATAATTAATTACTTCATCAATAATTTCCTCTATTCGATCAGCATCTTCTTGAGCAATCTCTTCATTCAGTGAATCCTTCCGTATTTGAGTAATAATTTCAGATGCCGAAGAAAATCGTCTAAGAATAACCAAATGTATGACTCGCTTTTTCAGTGGCCGCCTTGAAAGTTCCGCACGAACAAACGATCGTGCACCAGCTTTAATAGATATGTCAGTTATATCGCAAGAAGCAAAAAAAAAAAAAGAAACGAAACGAAATACTTCAAAATGGGACATACCAGCTGACGCATTTGACGAGACCTGTTGATGTTGATTACCCACATTCTAAAGATTGTATTATTACTAACTGCAAAGATACGTCGTGCATATTTCACATTAAAATACTATAAATTTCATATCTGAGTGATTTTAATGTTCAGCAACAACAAGATCATTCAAGAATCATCAGCAATAAATCTATGCTCGGAATCAATAGAAAGCATGATTTTAACAAAAACATATAACTGCTAAAATTATTGCAACTGTAATCGAAAAATTTTAATTTTCCACTGAAAATTAATCTTTTTCGATTCTGTATAATGTGAAATCAAATTGATAACTGCTATCATAGCAGAGAAAAAAGTAAATTTCTATTATTACTCTGGATACGGTATTTTTGTTGGGATCGGAATAATGAGATCGAGCAGAAGATGATGAACTTGGACGTTGAGCACCGATTGCTAATGGATTTGTTGCACGCTTCACAGTTACTGATCGCTGCTCACGTTTGTGTCTAAAAAAATAGTTATTAAAGATTTAATTAAATTTGAACTAACTAGCACAATTTATATGTGTCAAAATATCTCATTTCGTGAATTCTGGCTCAAATTTTTGTTCGGAATCCATGTTATTTTATTATTTGAAACAGCCATTTATATCGAATATTTCATTAATTTTTAGACGAAGCATTGTCAATTCATCTTTGTTCACTTATCAAAGCATTTAATGAACAAAGTAACCTTGATGATTCTTTCATTTGCTTCTTTTTTCTTCCTCAATAAGTTTATCACGTGTTTCGGCAAGCGCCTTCGCAGTGGTTTGTACCTAGAAATACAATATTCCATAATGTTGACGCTTAAAGAAGAGATTTAAGCAATACATCCTTCGTCATTAGTGAAAAATCCCAAAAAACGAGAAAAATATGTAGAAATAACACAAAAACATAGAAGACAAATATTCATTCACCTGTATTTTAGAGTGGAAAGTAGCCACAGTTCGGTATCTCTTGTGGTAATCATAGGAAACAGCATCAGCTGGCGCACCTGGTAATTCTTGGATGACGAAACGAAATTTAGTTGCATGTCCACTGCAACCAATTTCAATAGTACCTCCCTGTATTAAAGATGAACTTGAAACACTACGGAAAACACGAATTTTACATTTTCAGTCCTGATACTTACAATCAAATTCTGATACTTACCAATTTTGTAAAATTTACTGAAATCATCGCAAGGAATAAGGAAAAAAAGCCAGCCAAACCAGCCAAGCTATGTTTAATTTAATTTGAACTACCAATATTGAGAGCCTTTACATTTTTAAACCATAGTTGATAAAACACTGAACTGACAAGACTATGGAGCAGGACCCGCCAAGAAGAAATTTTATAAAACGCAAATTCAAAATTTCTCGTTCTCTCGAGATTTTCTATTACAATGAGCAAAAAGCTGAAATTCTGATGTGTAGATGGCGATAACACTGAGTAATACTTTTTTGAAAAATAGAGACTGCAAGAACTAGAAAACAGCATAATGAACTTGGGATGCTACAAATATCAATCCAAGAAGCTCTGAAGAATAAAACACTGTTGGCCGTAATATAGAACAATACATGTCATCATAATTTAGAACAAAATGTATCTCTAATTTACATCATAAATTGCAAGTTATCGCCGAATCGCTAAAGAAGATAGGATATTGAGGATATGAACAATATAGAAGCGCTCCTGAATTTATTTCCGAAATAAATGATCATCACTGGAATCCGTTAGTTAGGATATTCATCGAAAATTTTTGTGGAGAACTTTACAGTCAGCACAAAAAATAGTACAGTTCTTATTGAGTTGTTTGATCCTTCAACACAAGAAGTAGTAGGATTTTGTTCTTCTTTTGATTGATCAGTTTGCATAACTTTATCTTTCGGTCTCCACATGCTATTTTCAAGAAATAAAGAGAGCATTTTCTCTTGAATGAAGTCGTTTTGCAAGAAAATCTTTCAGCCAATACTAAATTGAAAATTAAAACATTAAATTATCAAATGAAGCATCATTTTCATAATGGAAGTATGAGAACACGGCTGTAAAGACAAACCTGCTTATCAATTTTTAACCGTATCGATTGTCGAGTCTTTTGAGCTATTTTAAGAGCGGCGATGCTTTCATCGGTAAGTTTAATCATCATAGCTGATTGACGAGACATTGAATTGGTATCCATCAGCATCCGCAGTACTTCCGAACTGGCACTAGCGGGAGATGAACTACGTGGTGAACTTGCACCGGCCATTGACGTCGAATCTTCTATTCTTCAACCACACTTTTTCTAACAGTCCTTTCTTTATACGTAATCCGTCTTCTCCTGAATCAATTCAGTTTATTTTGCTCAATA
The DNA here is from genome assembly GCA_024305405.1 of Dirofilaria immitis. Taxonomy (NCBI): domain Eukaryota; kingdom Metazoa; phylum Nematoda; class Chromadorea; order Rhabditida; family Onchocercidae; genus Dirofilaria; species Dirofilaria immitis. Next base: position 3,551,641 of record JAKNDB010000105.1, on the reverse strand, counting down.
AATGAATCTTGTTGTATAACCTGCTCACCCTTTAAAGGCGCAATGTGAATAATTCTGAATTATATAGAAAGAAAGGACAATTGCTTCGTATTGTAATACCATTATCTTTTGTATTTAACGAATTCAAAAAAGCTCATTGCTGCGAAGTGGTCAGTCAATTTGTGTACAAATTAGTATCTGGTTCTGCAGAATGGAAATTAAGAATTTTATAAGTCAAAACTATGTAATACTTAGAAGAACAACTGAACAGACGGTCGGTGAAATAACAGAGTAATTTACCTATAATACCTCTATGAGATGTTATTTTTATCAATGTCATCAAGTTTTATAGTCTGGAAGTGAATGGTCACCTTTAAAAACATCACACTATAGCCTCCCCAAACAGTTGAGGATTTTGTTATTATGGACGAAGCAGCCTAATCAGAAATGCCTTTCGGGTCATCCATCCATCAACTACTGATAATCCAATTCCAGATATTTTGTAAGTGACATTTTCAATCTAGTGTTCAAAAAAAAACGAAATTATGAAGTTAATTGATTTTTCACAACTTCTTTACAAAATGGAGAATTGTCGAGAAATAATTAATTAAGCTATGTAACAATTGTGAAGTGCAGTACGAATTAATAAACGATGCTACCAGTACTGCTTTCCACCTTTCTTTCCAAAAATGTGACAAACAGGCTGGCCTTATTCCACTTCATTATCCATTCTATGCTTTACATAGACTTACAATAGTTTGGAAACAAATATGAGTAAATGTCAGTGGAAAAGCTGCAAAGGTTTCAAATAAAAACATTTAAAATGCGATGTTTAAAATGTAAAACATTCTTCTTCTATTCAAATAAAACGAATCCTACTACTATCATTACCATCAGCAGTACGAGTAGTTATGGACGAGAAAGAGATACGAATAGAAATGGATAGAGATAGATAAGAAGTGGATCGGAAATTTTCTCAATAATATTACCAATAGAAATTATAATCATTGAAGGAATTAATGACTCAAAAAGCTTTAGCAATATTCATAAGATACATTTATTGATCGTAACACTTAAAATGCAAAGTTTAATAAAGGTTGAATAATAGTTAATTTTACTGTTGACTGCAATATACATATAGACACAACTCGTGTAAACTAGTTATGGCTTAGGTGAACATAAGATAAGAAGAGAAAAAATGAATCGGAAATTATTAATATTTTGCATTTCTGACGACGACATCAGTGAAGACGCAAATTCGCTTTTCTCAGCAAAAGATGATTAAGAATGAAATGATTTAAAAAATGTGGTATCGAGTGACATCAAAATTAAGTTGTATTGGAAGAACTTTATTAACCACTAATTACATTGAGTATTGATCTTTGTGACTACTAAGTGAACTTCAATTTGGCGACCTTTCTATGTTGCCAGTTGTTGCTGATTGATTTCAAAACTGATAGATGAGCTCAATTATCAAATAATCCGTATATTTAGCAATCGTTTAATAATATTGCGTTAAAACGATGAGGCTTCGTGCGAACATGCGACGGACTATCAAGTCCGTCGCATACTTAAACTCATCGTTTCATAACAGTTGCTGAATAATCTTGTTCGACGAAAATGCTATTGGTATAATTGATCGGCAATGTATTTTTGTGTTTAATAATTTTACAACGAATACTTCTTCTCGCTCTCTTCAATCCATAAACAAACAAAATTTGCTTATGGATAAATTTATCAAATCAAACAGTTCAAACTGTCTTAGTAATCAAAATAATTTAATGACAATATGAGCGGTTTAAGTCATTCTCAGCAGATGGTCTACTTCATTTTTTTCAGTTTTCTTCGTAGAACAGTCCTTTTCCATCGATCTTTTCATTTTTTGAAATAACAACCTTTACATCATCCTTCCAGTAGCATATTTTTGAAGAATTTCCAAATTCCATAACTTTTTTCCATTGCCAAAAAAGGAAAATAGATAAGATCGAATGCTTCAAGACACCGACATTTTAATCAATATTATATATAATATAACTGAACTATAAACCATTTTTTGGTATATCTTTTTAATTTCTATAGAAGCTTAACAGATGAAAATATTCTACACTCCTAGGTTAAATAACTATTACAACAATTAAGTAACTATTACAGAAGTCAAAATTTTTGACTATGATTTGTTCTTGCCATCAATTTGGCATATTATTTGATAAATATCATTAATTAGATGATATATAACAAGCTCACAACAAATACATATTGCTTTTAACTTTAAGCTTATAAGATGAAAATCATGTCAATACGAATTAGACTCAAAGCACGGCAACTGCTCTTAACAAAAGTGATAAGAATCCTTTTCCAATATTCCTGAATATTAAATTCATCAGACTTTAAATCCACATAATCCTGCTTAGCAATGTAGAAAGCATCCAAGTACCGTATTCTAGTCGAAGAAATACCAATTTATCAGATAATGAATTACTGTGAGATTAAATAGTTCGTTCCATATAACATTTTGGAACCTAATGATACTTTTATTATTCTATAGATCTTTTACAATCTTCCCATCTCATAATATTAATTAGAATTTGCGAAAAAAAGGATTTAAAATTAGAAACAAACAGCACCATGTTTATGTGGAAGTACATATTTCATACTTTGCGTTCACGTTCACGATTTTTTCTACGTTTGATCTATCGTCCGTGTGGGTGTATCGGTTGTATTTGTTTTTATCAATTATTTATGTAAAAAGAGCGGTAATTTTTGGCTTGGAGTTGATAAGAAAATATAAAACATGAGAAAGAAGAGTGAAGATGTTCTCTCGAAAAGGATATAAGAAATAAGGAAACATTCTTTATACTAATGTGAGTAAAATTAGGCTAAATTTTCTTTATCAATCGCAAGTGGATGATCGAAGTTCTAGAAATTTTAATGGTAGACGGAAAATTCAAGAAATAAGTAATAGATCCAAGAAAGTTGATCAACTGAATTATGAATTACTGTATCATGAAATGGCTTCTTCGATGTCACCTTTCTACTTTTCGAAGCTGAAGGATTTATATTGTAAGGATTACATAAGAGGGTAAAAAATCGAACTGCTAACATTTTTTTTTGATGACAATATGAGAGAAGAGCAAAAACAGACAAACACAGTAGACTGAGATGCGCATTGTCCAGAAGTTAATCTCCGATTCGAAGCGTTCGTGAATTTTTTCACAAAGTTTTTATTTATTTGTAAGACAAAGTAATACTGTCTCTTCCTGAAAATCGATGCTTCTCCTACGAGACATTCATTTGAGCTGCCTGGATGGAAAGAAGAGAAAACATAGTACATCGGTTAGTCATGATAAATATGAATTAACTGGAAATTATAAATATGCCATTAGATCTGAAAATTTCAGAAACAAAGTTACACATTCAAAGAATCCATTACAACATGTTTATGAAAGTCGATAAATATCTTCATCATACACATACTTATTTTGAACACTTGTTCTTTTTGACTAATCATTTCATTACCTAAGAACATTTGACTAATAGTCTCTTTTTTTATTTAGATCTGTACTTATTTCCAGAAAATGACAAGAGCGAATATAGACAAGATTACTATGAAATAGAACTAACATATACTTCTCTTAATGCTAAAATAAATTTAATACCAGAAAGAGTTCATATATTCTAACAATACATCATATCATCATTTGTCTAAAAATCTATAGCTCCAGTTTCTCTTATAACAAAAGTTATGGGATAAAAATATTATTATAATCTGAGCACCGGCGCTGATCATTTAGAACAGTCCATTTTCATGAAATAGTACCACTAAGTATTCGGTAAAAAGAAATACTGCAACTTCATCATTGCTCCTAATCCATTAAATAGTTGAAACATGCGAAGACTAAACAAAGATACTCAAGGTAGGTTTTGGCTAAACAAAGGTACTCAAAGTAGGTTTGGCTCAGAGAATTTTTTCGTTAAGCTAAAGATTCTTACTTATACCAAATATATAATAAAATATTCGAAGATTTTTTTCAAGAAATACATAAAAACTAAAAAAGCAGACAATACAAGGAGAGTAGAACATGCTTCTATTCTCGAAAAGCAGATATAGAAGTTAAACAGAGTGAGAATGCATCAGATTCTTCAGTTTTTCTCAATATGATTAGGATAGGTGTCTAGGCTTTTATTTTGTATTAAATTTATTTCTATCCTATAAAATTACACTTTTTAAAACAAACTGTATGTATAAGCACCAGCTACATTTATAATATCTTACTACAGTGTTTCAGTACATCTTAATATAAGGCATTTGGCAAATTTCAAATCAAAAATTAAAGAAAATTCATTTAAAAATTAGATGCCATTATTATTGCATAAAATGGTTAAGTCAGCTTTTATATTTTTTTGAAGAAATAAAAAGTTCATCAATGACTGCATTAACAAACAAGGTATGCCTGATTTTGTTGCAACGCTGAAGCAAATTTTGGAAATAATGTTAGGAGAAGTTAAGCGTTGGTTACGATTACGAACTTAAATAAAAATTCATAAATAAATGACGAAAAATCTCTACGATACAGAAAGCAGGATGAGAGTGAAGGGAGCATAAATATCTTATCAGTGATCTATTTTAATTATCCAGTATTTAAGTTACCCTATATTAAGCAAGCAAATCGAATGAATGGATATTGTAGTTGTTTATTGTTCGACGAGACATCAGAATGAAGTGATGACGAACTATTTTGACAATGAAAAAAATCTACTTAAGTAAACGTAATAGGATGCTACTACCAACGTCCAGCTTCTCGCAGCTTCTCGAACTCACAAAGAATGATAAATTTCAAAGTTGATCAAATCAGTTCACCATTTTGCTTTAATAACACACCCTTCATACTGGAACAGATGCACATAAGAAGGAGAGACAGAAAGCAAAAAGGTTTTTCCAACTAGTTTCACGGGAAAAAAATTTCGAATCGCTGTCCTCGTTTTTACTGTCTGATTGTCTGGAATGTTTGAAGTGGGCAAGTTTCGTACAATCCGTACGCATCAACAGTTTGTTATAATAACGGCAAATAACCATTCGAGAGAAACAAAACATCGCAGGCCCTGTTTTATTTAAGACCCGAGAGCAGGAGAAAAAGAAAACGTTGATACGAAATATCAGATTATATAAATGACATTTATTAATAGATTCTTCTTTTCCTTCTTTTTCTTTTTCTCTTATTGTCTCTTAGTCTTCTTGTCTTATTTTGCATAATACACTCTCTTTCAAAATCAAAAAAAAAATTTCGTAGACTTTTCGGATTTCGGATAATAAAAGAAATGAACAAACATTTAGAGGGAGTGATAGAACAGAAAGGAGTACTACAAACATAGAAGTGATTATGATTATCTTGCTGTCACCGGGAGGTGGCAACTTTTTCTTAGAAAGCATAAAAACGGGATTAATATTAGATGATGACCAGTAGGTGCAAATGATCAAATAGTAAATGATTATGTTGATTTCCGCCTTTACATAGGTCTTTATTCAAATTTATATATTTCATCCATTATCTTTATTTTCATTTTTTTTTGATTTATAACTATAATTTCATCTCTTCCGCGACTTTCATTTTACTTAATTTTGTAGATCAGTGAGATGAACGCAAAATTAGTTTAGGTGAAGGGAACCCTGAATTAACAAAATAGGAAGGTAAAGAAAAGGATAAGAAGTAAGAAATGACATTTCTAAGAGAGGCGACATGTTTTCAGGATACTGCATTTTATTAACTACTTTCTCCAGCCGATTCACGAAAATAAAAATACCTTGAAATGAACAAAAAGGAAAATTTATAAAAGAAATTAGAGAAGTGAGAGAAACAGGTATAAAAAAATGTAGCTGTACAATCGTTTCGCTCCAATTAAACGGTTGTTGCTAGCAAATAAGCTACCACTTAAAGTTATAGTAGTAATAATTAGTGAACAATTCACTCTAAATTCACAGCAATGTTCATAAGCTAGTCTAAGAATCTCAATACCAAATTCTAATGACATATAACGCTATCAATTATAAATCTTTATCAAATGAATATTTTTAAATGCCTTTTGAACTTGAATTAATAACGATATAAAAAAATTATTATTGTGATGTAAATGAGTGAATATTATAATAAAACCATTCATCGTTCACTTCCTCTTCTGGAAAGGAATGTTATATAAAATAAATCAAATAGCCTTCTCATAAAAAGATTTACCTCATCCCTCTAGGTTAAACCACCTCGTTAGCTTCCAATGTGAATATTAGTGATAAGATGAAACTATTATGAACATATTTACATCCCATACGAAGAGTAGAAAGCATGAACTAAGACTAGCTAATTAAGATCTAAGTGTTGATTCTTTTCACTTTGCAACCATCAATAATTTCATTATATTACTAATAAATGCTTAATATTTTTATACAGCAAAATTTCTGCCGCAGTTGTTTATCATCCATTTTTAGCGATCTTATGATTCCATTAAGTTGCGATTTCAATAATAAAAACGAGAATGAAAAGTAAATATATAAAAACTATTATAAAAATTTGATTTTATATTTCTGCAAAATTGATCTCCATTTATGATAACATGTGTTGCAAATGATTATAGGTGAAAAACATAACTATAACGAAAATAAATTTATGATCCACTGAAAAATAATATTAACAAATAAAATCTGAACGAGAGAGAGGTACTAGCAGCAGAATAATTGCCACAGTTTCAAGTGAATTGGGATCAATGTTGTAAGTTGTTCTTTAACACTAATTATCTTTGAATAAATTGACATCTTTATGACTTTAAAAGCTGGCTAGCAATTGTATCTTCATCTGTCGCTAACAATTTGTGACGTCATCGTTAATTATAATTTCTACTATTACAGTAACATAATCACTATTATATGTAGACTCTATTCAAATCTCAACAAACAACATTTCTGAAGAAGTATTTAAAAAAAAGCTTTATAAAATGGCGTGTTATTTCTATATTTCTCTCACATTAATTAGAGTGTTGTAATTAGTAAACAAATAATATCAAAAACTACAAGAATAATCAAAATAATTAGAGCTGATAATATAGGTAATAAGGAGTATAACGATGATGAGGATAACATGATGAAAATGACAACGATAGTTATAATCAGATTAAAAACAGCGATAACCATAACTACTTTTCAGCGGAAATCATACTTTTAGATTTCTTTAAAAATTTTAAAAGCGAGATTGATTGAAAGTAAAAGCTAATTCGTAAATTACTTTTAACTCATTTCAAATTAGAAAAACATATTAACACAAAACAGTCTGATTGTTAACTGAAACGTCAATCTGAGCTTTCGCTATTGAAATTATCAATGCAGGTCAAGTTGAAGTTATTAATACTAAGTAAGTTGCAAGCAAATTAGTTCATCTAAATATTTTGAACATTTTATGTCTTTTGATAAGCAATCACATGCCTGAAAGGAAATGCATAAAATCAGCCATAATTTATGTTCGAACATACTTCAACATAATTTGGCATTTAAGCTATCAACATTGAAATCTAAAGATGAAAATAGTTGGCTTCGGCAAAACATGAATAATCTACATAATAAACGACAAATTTTAATCAGACGCTGACAACGCGAAAAGGGTGACGTTAATATGCGATGATGAGAAGTATAAAATGGTACAATAGAGCACAGATATTAGGTTGATTAATGATAAGAGTGTTGCGCAAAAGCATTCGAGAAGGCTGGAAGTTCTAAAACATACTCACGCACCACAGATCTTGATTGGGTTAGAATTCATATAAATAGCTATGAAATTCCTTCAGCACTCTTACTTACTCTGTACGCTCTTTTGTTTTCCATATGAAAAGCTAAAGAAAGTTGGAGATATTAATTGCAAATTAGAACTTCAGAAATTAAAAGACAAAAGATGAAAAAGGTCATTTTACTTTCATGCATATGATTGCTCATCAAAAAGCCATAAAATGACGCAACATATCTGGAAACCAAAATTTTTTCAAATCCTATTATTTATCAGGAAATCCTTAAATTTCAGTAACGTTGATTAAGAGTGGGAATTTTTGTGATTGCTGTTAGTTTATTTCAATTGATGGAATGATAATTGGAAGTCAATAACCTTAAGAAGATTTGGCGCCATAATTTGACAAGTTAACTGCAAGTTAGATGACATGCTCTGAAGATTTGTAACATCAAAGCGTCAGCAATGTGGAATGAAAATAAAAATTTCACACAATTTTTGGAGAAATCACGATGAAAGTAATCTATTGTTATAGATTATGCCTGAAATTGCAAATTTTTATAATCTATTGTTATAGATTCGTCCCTCTATCGTGAATTTGCAATTTCAGGCATAAAAAATTTGCGAAACAATTCCTATTCTCCTGTATAATCGCACTCTCGACAGCTGACTTCCGATTTTTCAAAATTATGAAATTAATCCGGAAATGGCAGCAGTATTTCAATTCTCTTTCTTCCTCACATCTAACTAGAGCAAGACCATCTCATGAATGGATTATTATTAAAAATGATAATTTCCATAGCACAATGATTCGAAGGTGTTCAAGGATTAAATCGCGCTGTCTATCTACGCCCATCTATTAGTATATGAATTTTATTTGATTTGTCGAAAGAAAAAAATCAGTGGAATGCTCACGAACTAGTTGTACTTTCACATCTTCCATGTGTATTGAAAAGAAGCAAACTTGATATATCGATACGTAAAACAATGAATCATTCTAATGAAATATGCCATGTTTCTTTAAGCGAAAGACGAAATGATTCAGAAGAGAATAGAATTTAGGATGAAAAGAAACTGATGAACAAGAAAAAGATTTATTAATGAGAGTTTATTCTCAAGATCGACTATGCTCATAGCCACAATTATTCTTTTCATTTTTATTACGAGAGTATCAAATTTATTTTGAAGATTTTAAAGTCAGGACGTATGGCATTGCATAGTGTGATGTCAGATTAGCATCTCAGATTGTATCAATTTTATGAAACAATGATGATTATCTTGAAAATCTATGCAGGTATTGAAGATATTGATTTTACATAATCAATGTTATAAATTTCCCTGATGTATCACTAATATCACTTACACAGTATTTGAAGGATTCTTTCATTGATGACAAAGGATATTATTTAACCAACATTACCTAAAGATTCATTCTAAGTTTTCAAAAGAAATGTGAAATTTGATTTATACTGGAAAATTCAAAAACCAACGCGAAAAAATCATTTTCTTTACAGCAGCAGATTAGCACCCGATATTAATAATAGTAATGATGGGAATGCAAAAAATGAAAACTTCAACTGAACAACCTCTCCTCTTTCGACAGATTTTAAATTGAATAAATTTCATTCCATTCACTGGATAGCAGAGATGACAAAGATCAAAAAAAATCATAAAACAACACTCTTTTAATAAATGCGGCTCGATCAATGACTTCGAAAATCCCGTTTTACGTTCTATTTCTTAACCCACGTTTATCTTGATATTAATTTATATCCATACTTAACTATCAGTACATTAGTCTTTAAAATGAATACTGAAAGTAAAACAGATGAAACTCAAAACCTCAAAACTGATACGGTACATCCGACAATCAACAAGGCATACTATTTTAGTCAGTATAATTATTCCTATTGTTGACTCCAAAAAACCACAGAAAAAATATCATTTCCGCGAAAGAAACTGAAAATAAGTCAACAAATATGTATTGATATGTTGAATTTCAGAAGAAACAAATGACCAAAGTTATGAATAATTCTTATGTAATATAAAATTACTTAAGTGTTCAAATTTGGAAAGTGTTTGAAACGTTTATCAAAATGCATTGTTAGCAAAATTTGTATTTTACAACGAAGAAAGAAAACTCATTTTGACCATCAAATTGTTGCGACACATTATTCAACACAGATTATCAGTAAAGTAGGTGAAGCACTTATATAAATAATAGTAAAGGAATTCGAATATGGATGAAATGACAACGTAAAATTTAATGCAATGAAGAGTTTACACCAAGACAGTATAGGAGATGCTCATTTTCAATATTTTTATATTTCAATTTGATGATTCATTAGCAGTTTATGAAGAAACAAAAATTTCATAGAACGTCGACAATGCCTTGTCGTGTAAATTTGACACTGAATCCTTTTTAAAATGATATAAGATTTAAAGTGAACTGAAATGTCCTTCCTTTCAGTGGCAGCCTTTCGAAATTTTTCTAGTTGTACGTAAGGAGAATGCAAGGACTTTTGAAGGATTTTAGTTTTATTAATAAGCTTATTTCAAGCATATTGACTTCGTTTGAATTTCATTCAATTCAATGAATAAAAATGAAATTGTGGAAAAATTTCAAATTCAGAAAGAAGAAATTACCAAATAATGAGTTTCCTTTAGTGTTAGTTTTTTAATTGACTTCACACATTAATAATTGAAAATATTTATATCAAAATAGTACAGTATGCACATAATAAATGAATGAATTATTTATCAGATATCAAAATATATCTATCATATTTCCTAATTCATTCTTGATGGCTAATATAGACAAATGAAGTGAATTGTACTAATTTGCAAAAAATGTGGAAAAAAGTGCGAATTGGGAAAAGTGCGAAGAGATTTTTAGACATCTCAGATCTTTTGAATCAGTTTCTTCCAATCGAATGGAAAAAAAGAAGACCTCAGTTGAATGAAAATGAGATTGTAAACATATATATATTTAGAGAAAGGAATGAAGAAAACATCCAACTAATTTGAATACTAGTGTTAACGCTGGCGGCGCAATCAGACTCTCTTCAAATGTCGTTTTTTCTATATCACAATTTTTTCTCATCATATTATTATCACAATAGGCAAATTTTTGTTAAGTTAGTTAAAAATTTATATTCTTTGAAAAATGTTAAACTGCAAAAAAATCATAGAATGGAGTGATATAGTACGAAGAGAACGAGAGTACAATATATGAATAGAATAGAACAAGTAAAATAAAATTGTAATAAATAACACATGATATGTGTATGTCTGTGAGATACAGATATAGTAAGGAAGATGTAAGTATGTGGATTCACTTAATAAGATAAAGTAGAAATGAATCGAGTAAAATGGCTGTAAATAAAATAAGAAGAACGAGAGCAACAATAAAGAGGATTCGAATACAATATGAGAGGGGTAATTTCATCGTCGCGATTCATAATTTTTTTGATAATATGTTTTCTAAATTTGAGCAAGCAGAAATCAACTGAAAGAACACAGAACGAGCAGATTTTCTAATTTAAGTAAATTTTAAGGCTGAAAATCTCTTTTTTTTACCTTAAAAGCGATTATATATAACAAAATAAGTTGAAATTGTATGGGAAATTTTACAACGAATCGATTAGAATAAGGGATTAAATCACAGTTAATTTATTACTTCATCGTGAAAAAGGCTAGTTCGGTTTCCTTTCCAGTAAAATGTATCCAGCTAATCATTAAAATTGTTAACTGATGACAACTAAATTTCGATCTCCACTAACAAATAAACCATTTTTTGATAATGAAATCTCAGGGTAAAATATTAAAATATGGACCGTGAAAGAATGCATTTCATCGAATTTCTCTTCACAAAGCAAACTTAGGAAGAAACTAAAACTCGATGAGAAGATCAAATGTAACGTGGGAATAATATGAATAAATATTTCCAAATTTATATATTTTCAGTTACACATGAAGAGAAGGTGTAGAATTTGGACTTGAGAAATTCCATGATCGGTACAACTGAGAGAATCATTCAGTGAAAATTTGAGAATATCATCGAATATATTCAGGTGTTAAAGCAATAGTCCGGTTCGGCGAAGAACAGAAATTAAGAAATTTTCGAGGAAAAACAAGAGAAAATCCAGGAATGACCAAATGTAACCCAAACCAACTTTCTCGAATATGATGGCCTGAAAATGAAAAGACTAGCCAGTACTACGAAGGTGTCTGTCCATTGGTTTAGGCTCAGTTTGCGATTACGAGGGATTTGTAGCTTGATCTTATTGTGAGATGATGGTTTGATTTCGTTATGGGGTAATTAATTAATTCCTATTCAAGTGTATTTCTGGTAGTTATAGTTCTAGGTTAGACGTGATGAGTTTTAGCTTATATGTAGCTTCCAGTTTTGTCATATACATTAGATGTGAAAAGTTTCAGATCGGATGCAAGTAGATGATTGAGAAAAAGCAACGAATTTTTCTGTCCCATTTGGATAAAACTTATTAAAAATGTATCAAGCAGTTTCCTGATATATTATATTTCATGAAAGATGCTACTGAAAAATCAATGGGTGCACTGAATAGCAATGTTCGGAAAGGATCCAAATCTGATTGGATTGCGCCAACTTCGTCACATAAATGTGATAGTGTTCAACATAATCGGTTAACATCGCTTATCCATGGCAAAAGTTTCACCGAAAAATTAGCAAATTTTCGCTGGAGGCGAAAAGTAATCCGATTTTTCTTTTTTTTCCTTTCTTAATCAGTACGGCTCATAGTTTTATTTTCCGATTAGTTTATCTGTTAAATTGTTAAAGTGATAAGCTGTTTAGAAAGTTTTTACAAGCTAAAAAGTTAAGGAGTTTCAATCATAATTAAAATTGTAGAATTATTCGGAAGTTTATGCTTAGTGTATCGTTTAGTGCTCATCATCATTCTGAATCCATTAATCGAGCTTATGTTAGCTTGGAAGGTGGAATCATTAAGAAAAGAGTTCAGAAATCTGGATTCGTTGTGAGTTTTTTAAATTTCAGATTTCTAAACTTATAAAAAGATTTTATAGAATTCGTACTGTGTTCCATGTGGATTTATCGTAAAAAGAATGGAAAAAAACAGAAAAAATTCGGCTTCAATTTTTTGTTGCAGTACCGGCAAATATCGCGAGAAGATCAACGTGCTTTTGTGATCTTATTAGTCATTGGACAAATGCGGAACTTGTTGCTTTATTAACGGAAATGGAAAGTGCCTGCGGTGTGCGTGAGTTAATCTCGAGGGCTGAAAAAGCACGACCTAAAACATCTAATCTAGCAGCAGATCTGCTTAATGTATGGAAAAATGAAATACTTCCTGACTGCTTTGTTATACATAAGGTGCGAGAAAACTTTTCAAATCCATTTTTCAACAATTATTTTATTTCTAGCTTTTTCATTAATTCTAACTGTATGGTTGAACTTTATGCAATTAGAAGGAATAATCATTCAGTTTCAGGAACTTTTGAGTAACAAATTAAATTGTTGTTCTGCTGGTTTTTGTCGTTCTAAAAAGCTCTAAAGTAGAAATAAGTAGTGACAAAGAATTCATGCATGTTTGCTGTTAGCGAATTAATGCTTAAAAGAGTCCGAAGTTTATTCCACAAGATGCGTCTTTTTATTTTCTCTCAATTTACAGTTTTATTAAAGCATTTGAATGGAAAAATAGCTCATTTTCCAAATATATCATATATATACTCGTGGCTAAAAAAATCTTTTTCAGTCCATTTTAGTAATATGAATTAACTTTAACTACTTCTAGAAATTCCGTTACGCCACTCATTCCTACATCCTTCGAGCTCGCTGTCGTTATTTCTTTGATTTCTGGAATTCACTTAATATGCAGCAATCAGATGATGGAAAGTTAGAAATCCCGTTCACGGATAATAGCATATCACCAGAAACATTCCAAGCGATGTTGTATTATATTTATTCTGGTGAATACGATGAGTCGTTGCGTGATTTGGACCGACAATCATTTAATGCTATTTTACTAAGGTTTTATTTCAGTGGCTGATTTTATTTCATTACGAAGTTATTTCATTTAAAATTCATTTAAAAACTTGGATTTTTATATATTGTTTACGGTATTATAAAGTGCCGTAATATGCTAAGCATATACAATTTTCTATCCTTCTATTTTACCAACGATGTAAAACTTTTTATGGAGAACTAAGAACATTTTGGTCATATATATAATTAACATATAAATAATGAAAATATACAGTAAACTGTGAGTATCTTTTCCTAAAAATTTTGCAACTTAAGCCCAAATAATAATACAGGAAAACTTGGAATATGGTACTATAATATATTAATTGATAAAGTTATTTAATTTTAAGGTATGGTTGCGGTTTATCACTTTCTAGTGATCTCATGGCTATCGATTCCCAGGGCGAATGTACTTTGATTTTTACAACAGGAAGCAGTAAAATTTTAACTAATTCTTGCATCATTTGGTAAAATCTATCACTATTTGGGCTTAAGTTGCAAAATTTTTAGGAGAAGATACTCATAGTGAAGATCGTAATTACCGAGTGAAATGTTTGGGAATAGTTTTGGCAGCACGATCTAGTTATTTGCGATCTGTGATAGAGAAGCATATTTTATGTGGCAAGAAGTTAGAAATTGTCATTAATGAACATCTTTTTCCGCGCACTTATGCACGCGTTATTTTGGATGCGATTTATACAGATCGATTGGATTTGAGTAAGGTATCAATGTTTGCATTGAATAAGTAAAAAACAATAAATAATCTTGACTATATGGAATTGTTTCAGATATTGCTTTGTAAGCTTTTGTAATATTTCTTTTTTTATTGGCACAAAGCATTCTTCTTGCGATAGGTACATTACTTGGGTATTTGGATGTTCATTCTGTTCTTTATGTTTACATGCTCTGAAACCAATATAGTTAAATTTATAGATGCCAGAGGGATGTCAGGTATCAGTGAGCAGCTTGAGTGAAGTGCAAGCAATCGCTTCTGGGCAACGATATCTTGCTCCTCTTCGTTATGCCATTGATATATTCCACATAGCACAGTTTCTTAATCTTCCTTATTTAACACATGGTTAGTAAATGAAATAAATATCTTCCCAGCAAACAATGATTTTGTTATCACATTTCATTGAACGTTTCTTTCTTATTTCCTTGAACATTTCTTCTCGTTCGAACTGCTTTGGAAGATCTTGCTTTTATAAATGGATCATATAAGAATAGTTGTCCATAGCTTTTTTAGCGTGCGAGGACATTATCATAGCACAAATGTCTATAGAAACGGTTGGAAGCTTATGGAATTGGGCATGCGAACCTGGTGGTTCTGCTTATGTTCGACGCCATTGTATTGCATTTTTGCGTTCCGATTTTCTCAGATCTGTTCTTCACATTTACTTTTTGAGTTGGAAGAAGATTTATTGAAAGATTGTCTGCTTTCTGATCATGTTCAGGTTTTTCAGCTGTTTTTATTTCGTGATCTTTATTGCTTCTTTCATGACGACCTTTATTTTAATCAGCTCCGACTTTGATCCAGTGGTAGTCTGAATTGACGTTGACGATAGCTGAATTTATTGCCGAAATTGTTAAGACACATGTTCGAATAGTTGAAACGAACCTCATTACTAGCCATGAAATGTTATAAGTGAAATAATGAAGATCACATATTGATTCGATTGCAGTAATATTTTTTGCATTAGCGATTTCAGGAAAAGAAATTTAGCGATTGTAGAAATCCATTTGATTTTTTGCAATTACAGTGTGCTGAAGTGAAAATCCTTGAAACAGTAATACGATGGGGTGAGTATGAATTAGTACGACGAATGGAGAAGCGAGAGCCAAATTTGATCGCCAATACTACCCATAGTATAAGTAGGAAAGGCATTCGCCGTTCTGAATTGAATGATGAGGAACTGAAAAATATTTTGGCAAATTTACTACCTCTTGTTAGAATCGATTACATTCTTCCGCCATTCCATCAGGTAATTCTTCATTAATAGAATGAGCGTTGCATTTCATAGGCTTTTTGCAATTTTTATAGAGTTTAAATGCTGCCTATAAACGGGGTTTACTGGAAAGATCACCACACATGGATTTACTGGGCCAACGTTATCCGGATAGCAGATCGCCGGATGTGAATCCTGATGCACATTGGTTCGATCATAGTGTACCACGCCGACACACTGCTGGGCCACGACTTTTGTTACCATATATTGTGGTTTGCGTTATGAATTTTTACGTAATTTTCTACAACCTCATAACTTGTAGTTCTTTTTGTTCGTTTTTTAATTTCGTAATAAATTCTTTTGATTTCGATTTAAAAAATTGTTCTTTTATTCATTTATATATTATTTTTTATATAGGAGGTTCAGAAGCAGTTGAAACGTTTGTGTAAAAGTGAGGAAATGCGTTATATACACTACAACAAAAATTTCACCTGTCGACGACTTGCGATTTTTCATTAATAATTTATCGCCAGAAATCGTTTCCGAAGATTTACAATTACAGGTTTGTAAATTTTATTGATCTCTAATTTTATATATATATATACATATATATGTTATAATTGTCAAAATGAAATGATAATTGGATTTCGCTTATCGGAGAATGTAATAAGGTTACAAATTCGGAATCGGCATGTGTGGACTGAAGAAAATTATTTATTCAAAATTAATAGAAGCTGAGATTAGGCTGAGGTGCAAATTACAGTTTTTTATGTAGAGTCCAAGATTTCAGGTTGAAAAACGTATGAAGCTACTAGCTGAAGATGATTTAATGAAGAAAGTGTCTCTTTGCGGTTGTTCGCACCATCTTGAGTTGGCCGTCGAGCAGGTTAATTATGTTTGGCTGGTAAACTTTTCAGAATTCATGATTCTTTGAACTTCTTATCTTTCTTTTGATCTTTATTCCTTATTTTTCTATTTTGATCTCAGATTCGTCTTCGGGTGCTTCGGGAGCTAAATATTGATGACAGGTGTGTAGAAGTGTTATGTATTTGCTCGGCAACAAAACGAGATCGATTGCCACATTATTACTGCAATCAACCAACAGTAACTATTGGCTGTAATGCCGTTAATATTGACATCTCTCTTTCATCCACAACTCTTTCTAATAATGGTGTTTGATTCATTTATTTTAGTATATTTGCTCATAAAAGATAAAGATAGAATGAATTGCAGTTCAGAATTGATTGAATTCAAAAAAGAAACCTGCTAAGAAATGCTTTATTTATATAGAGATCTAAGTAGTAAACTAAGGTGTCAATACTCGAAGCGCTTATGCGATGAAATGAACATATTATATTTACGAAAATGTACAAATGCCTTACTCAAAAAAGAATTTTATTTCGAAGTATGCAACGGATTATTTTTAAAAGAAGCCAAATCGAACTTGATGTTTTTATTACAATTTATAATAATTTGTTTTTATTTGAACCACAGCTACTTCCGTTTGATCAGCTTTCCTTTCATTAATTATTCTTATCATCGATGTATTTCATTCTCAATTTTTCATTTGTTGCATCTTAATTTTTATGGAAATGAGGAATTGTTTATGATATTTTGATCTTCTTGTAATGTTTTTATTTCTTGTTTTTTTGCAGGTAATGACGAAAAAGCTGTTTACCAGATGTACTACACAATGAAGCCATTTTATAATACTCAAGCATTATGTACAATGTAAAGAATGCTTGATTATATTTCAGTGATTAAATGCTATTTTTATGAGAAATATTATTATATTTTTTCATTTTCACTTAGTGCAAGCGATTTAGAAGATGCAAATATTCGCTATCAAACACGGTGAATGGTATTTTTCATATATGTCATATTTCATTTGTTTTTTAATTTTGTGTACAGTCTAATCATTAAAGTAAATAAATAAATCCTCGAAAGGCAGGATTAGTTGAAAACTCTTGTATTTGTATAAATAAACAAACTGTGGTCTTTCAATGCTCAATCTTATGAATTGTTTGTGAATGTAATAAAAATTGCAGAAGTGAAAGTAGTTTTCATCTTGAATTCAAAATTCGACAATTTTTGACTTTGAAATACAATAACAAGAAATAGACTATTTATTCATTGCGTGATTTTTCATTTGGATTTATATGAATATAAATATATGCATATAAATAATATTCAATAAGGAGAAATCTATAGTATGAATCGATCTGCAAAAATATCGGAAATATGGTCCAATATAGTATGATTGAGCAATGGGAGAATTAACTTTTCGATTCGGACTTGTTACAATTCATGGATTTATTAGCTTTATCAAAGAGTTGATTATGGAAGTGCATTTTCAATATTTGTTTTCTTAGGGTAATTCGAGACTCTACTGTGTAAAAATCGGAATTTCCGCAATTCTTTCGAGATATGCATAATTTTGTGTCCTTGAAAATTAATGTCTAGTTTGCAAAAAAATCTCCGGGTCAACTCAATATTACAATTACAACCTATCAAAATCTGTTATAAAATAAACTGGAGGTTTTTTTGCTTAGTGAAACAATTTCCACTTTTAATCTTCAAACTTCCAGAAATGGAATAATTCCGTTGAGCTGCCACATTTGTTTCGTAAAGGCGCAATTCCAAGAATGGCGGATTATTTGTTGTCATTCCAAAATTTTTTAAAATCTGAATCCGAATTTTTATAAAAATACGATATTATACGATACTGTTATGTTATATTTTTTCTAATGATATGACAAACAGTTGAAAATTTTGACTCGTAAAATGTTGCATTCAACGTGATCTCAATATAAAAAACTGTAGATATAAGGGACAATTATGTGCGCTTGATTTCTAGATTTTCGATAAATAAAAATAATTGAAAATAATAATAATAATACTTTTATTATAGCAAAAATTGTTTGCATCCATAACCATTGATAATCAGCTCTTTTGAAATTTAGGAAGTGGTTTGATGCATCACTAAATTCTTAAATTTGAATTTAATTAATCCGATTTTAAGTTATTAGTTATGTTGTTCAACCACAGTTATTACTTCAAAATCAAAAAAAAATTGAAAGATATATCTTGATTATGAGAACTGTATCTAACAAATTTTGTTACTCGCGAATTTGAAGAACAAGATATATGAATTGAAATCATGTCTTATATATTTTTAAATACGGAATGAATCTTATTGCTAAATTTGAAGTTCGAATGTTGGAAGTGTATAAATAAGCGGATGGATACTTATTAGATTGATAGGCTAATAGGCTTTGTAAATTTAAAAATAGATATTATAATGGAATATGCATATCATCAAATAAAGCACAGTCGTACTATTTTAAGATCTTATCGTTGGAATAAAAAGTGTATCGTTGGAATAAAAAGTGTTCTTCGTTATACATATTGCATAAAATGAGCTAGAAATGATAGTTTATCATAATTATTTTGAAATTGTTGCTAATTTCCAGAATTTCAACCATAAAGACGAAGCATTTAGTTGCAAGCTTACTTTAAAAATGAAAGTATAGAAAAGCTTGTTTCAGAATAGTTTCATGTCGAGACTCTTCGTACAAAAGTTTTAACTTATCTTTTTCAATCTTAAGATAAAAATTATTATTAGCTATTCTAATAATTTAATACTTATATCTGCATTAAATATGATAAACAATTATTATTCTTGTTGTCGATACTACTGTATGGCATTTTCTAATTTTGCAAAATTCCCAGTAAGCTGGATTACCGAGAAAATAATTCGCTCTTAATATTTTCATTATCGTTTTCTTATCGGAAGAGAGATATTGTTATTATTCCCACCAAATTTATCGAACTGAACAAAATCTTTCTAAAATTAAGAAAACAAATTACTTCTAATTAGTTTTCATCCCGAACTTCAGCCATTCTTCATTTCAAAACAACAGCTATTAATTAGTATGAATTAATTAGATCTAATATAGATAATTAATTCATTTTTATCTTGATCTTATATTAAATAAATAAGCTAAAAATAATCTCTTATCACTTGTTTATTATCATTAACTACTTTTGATCTACGGTATATTTTATTTATAAATTACCAAATTTCGTCCAATTCTACTCCATAAAATCATTAAAAATCTTTGATGAAATTTTTGTGTTTTACAAAATAAGTTGATAGATCGTTCAAACTATTGCATACTTAACGTGTTAATTGCTTCCATAAAGAAGACAATACTATACGTTTTACATTCTGCATTCTGCATTCTTGTAGTTGTAATGCAAGTGAGGCAAGCTAGGCTTATTTGTTGTGGCTTTGAGATGATATGAATGCAATTTAAAGGCACTTGCTGATTGCAAAGATTTGAAGCTTATTTATGCAAAGGAATCGGAATAATGAAGAAAAGAGGAAGAAAAGGCATTCGAAGAAACTAAAAGTCGCTTCAAGCATAATTTATTAAGCATGCAACAGAGCAAAAAGCATGCCTCATTTCAACCATTCTAGTTCGATTCCTGGCCTGGTTTAGTCCATTTTAATATTTATTTATTATCGTTCTCCCCAAAGTCCCATTCGTTATTTATAAAAGGCAATATCCTATTGCTTTTTCGACTAAAGCAATTCGACAGAGCACAGCTATCCACAAATGCTAAAGAATTTTGCAAGAAATAACTATTTTTGCGGTCGAGAAATAAAGAATAAAATTATATGGGATGATTGAATGAAATGAAAGAATTGAAATAAAATAATAGTAATTTTAGTCAATTTTAAGTCATTGCTCATAGTACATAGTTCTTTGGCTGCTAAGTTATTTATATGCTTCAATTTATTGCGATATATTTTATATTTACATATAGTTGTTTCGGATGATTGCACATTTCTCCTTGGAGAATCTTTCTGGACGCCTTTCATCTATTTCCAAATCATAGCACTTACTGAGTTTTCGTATACCTCACAGAAAGTAGCAATTTTATCATTTAAAATAAAATTCATTCAGGCTTAAATTGAAAGATTTATTGACTAAAATTGATGCCCAGGAAAGAAACCAAAAGTGGTCGCCTTGGTTACGCATCCTTCAATTTTATACATTTTCTTATTGCCATCATGCCATTTAAATATACATTTTTTCATAAAACGAACAAATTTGGCAGTTTTGTTTCATCTTTCATATTTAAAATAAATATCTAGCCTTTTCCATAAGTCAAAATAATATTATCATAAACAGTTTTTAGGAAATGTGTTTATCTTTGACAAATGCCATTTAATGAATGCTATTATTTATCCTGCAGCAGAAATCCAAACTGTATTATCAGACATAAGATTTGCAATTGTTTATAAGACTCAAAAAGTTTGATATCTAATACATTTTTTCAAATCTTATAATTATGCAATTTATTAGAAATTTTTATACTATATTATTAAAACTGTATTTAAATTGAAGCAAAAAATGAATTTGAAATACTTCCTAACGGCTGCTCTTATGTTTTTATTACAAATAATCAGATGCATAGTTTTTCTGATTTAACTTATTGATCAAGATGATCGTGATAGCAAAAGAGTGGAAAATAGTATAGGCAATTTGTCGTGCTTATTATTTAACTCATAACAAACATTTGTAATCAATGAATAAGAAAAATCTAAACTAGAATTAAATTTAAATCTCAAATTGGATATGAATATTCGAAGTAACCGGAAATGTAGCATAATTTTTTTGTTCTCACTTATATTGAAAGAATACTTCAAAGCATAAAATCAAAGTTAGAATGTAAATAATTTTATAAATAATAAAAAACTCTATTTTTGTTTCCCATTATTTCAATACTTATTCTTTAATATTTTATGTTTGCATTAGAATGAATTATTTTAGTGTAGCAAAATAATTACTTTCTTTTTGTTTATTCTTTCGAATTTTTCAATCTTCTTTTACTTTTTCCTCATTTATGAGATATTTTAAAATTCGGTTTTCACCAAAAATTTGAAGCATTCATAGTTTGAAAATTTTTATTACAAATTAAAATTTTGCCGGAAAGAGAATAATTTTAAAAGATATAAAACTCATCGGAAAAGGATATAATATGAATAATTTCATTTTAATATGGAAAATGAGTTTTTAGTAGTGAAGAGATCGTTACTAGAATAAGCGAAAAATATAACTTTTTTATTTAAGCCTTTAGAAATATTCGTTTCTAATTTAGCCTTTTAGAAATTTGTTTACCAAGTATAGTTTTCAGATTGCACTATACTACAGCCAATCAATTTTTCCATATTTGTTTCTCTTTATCTCTGTTAGAATTTTCATTAAGAGAAACCTGGTTCAACGTTCTATTTTCATTATGCAAATCATTTGGTCGATTATCATCTTGAATTTGTTCATTGGTAAGCTTTTAAGATGGCATATTTTGACAGATTTCAAAAAATTTTTCTAATTCAATTTTTCTTAGCTAATAGGAAGGAAATGAATTAAGTGCAATGGATATTTTGCTTAACTTTTGATATTGATTCGCGTCATCATTTATGGACCTTAATATCTTGAATGCAGTACATTAAAAAGAAAGCAATCAAAAATTATTGGAATCGTTTCCTACATTTTCCTTGTTTGCTGGTATTATAAAACATCGACTTCGATCTTCTCTACTATGCCACGTGCAACATATATACCAGATGAAATCCATAATTTATATATTTAAACCAATTTAAATATGCCAGTTTAAAAATTTATTTAGATTAAGTTGATGAAGTTTGTTAAATTTGCATTTAAAGCTTGGCTTAAGTAGCAATAAACTCTTCTCATATTTCCAGAAAAAAAATGAAAAAATTGGTTACATTGATTTGATTCTCCATCTTTTATTGTATTTTCATTTCAGCAATTTGAAAATTGCAATTAAAATTCTTACGTTAACTTTTTATTTTTTTCATTTTTTCAAATTTTCGAAATACATCATAAGAAAAAATTTTTTCCAGCAAAACCGATGCAATGTAAAATGAATGTAAAAATAGAGAATGGTCGCCAACTGATTCACATTAGAGGCAGTAAGCATCATTTCCAACATCTCCGACTTTGAATTATTTAGAGTTTATGTTACTTCGAGTATCATCTTAGAATGAAATGATTTTGAGATTGAATTGTCATTGATCAGATAACAATTTATTCGCATATACCAAATAAAAGTCAAAAACCACATATTTCATTTATGTTGCAGAATTAAACTAAGAAGATTATAGCAGTAGATTGTAAAGACATTAATTTAAGTTTTCAAAACGCCTGATTCTCTATTAATCTTATTCCAAAATGAATTTGAGATAAATTCATAGTTCCATTTTTCTTGATTCATTAAATTATAACAAAGTTTTTATTTCTTTGAATATTCGATTTTCAGGAGAACCTTTCTTGGGCAATTATATTCAACTGATTTTTCAAAAATACATTGTATCACATCGTTGAATGTTGAAAGTACAATTCCCTAACTGGTGCTGAAGAAATGTGAATTTTTTTGAAAATAATTAGAGAGAAACTGATTTGCAAAATTGTAATTGCTAGATTATCGATATTCTAACCACATTAATTGCTGATTTTTCTTCCTTGATGCTATATAGACAAAACATTTGATTTTTTTGATCGATTTCAGAGAACTGATCTATAAGATTTGTGAAAACGATACAATATGGTATTTAACACATTACAGTAATAACGGAGGCAATTTTACGCTTCATTCTTCTATTTATGCAACTGTTTTTGCAATTACAACTCATAGACCTCTTGATATTGTTAATATTGATACCAGAGCATGTGATCATATGAATTTAAAAAAACTAATATAAAGTCTGTTTTGTTAATTAATTATTCATTTGTTAATCGCTGATGGATTTAATTTGTTTTTAATTATTTTAACTGATAAAAAGTCTAGCATTAATTAAAGATGAGAATTTAATGAAGAGGAGTCCGAAATTTCAAGGTAAAATTTAAATTAAAATGATTAAAAGTTTAAGTGTGAAATTATAAATTTAAGGAAATTTACAAAAGTGTATGCCTATAGACCGAAAAATATCGCACAAACACAAAAACATCAAAATCAGCGATTTTTAATTCTGAAGAAACGTATAAGAGTGAAACGAAGTATGAGTCTCGAGAAAAGTTTTGAATTCACGGCAGAAAATTCACCCTATCATATTTCGAAAAATATTACTATCCATGCTGAACAAATTCTTAAAATACACGCTGGAACAGTTATGATCTTTTCTCGAAACACCGGCATTATTGTTCG
This sequence comes from Dirofilaria immitis, assembly GCA_024305405.1. Taxonomy (NCBI): domain Eukaryota; kingdom Metazoa; phylum Nematoda; class Chromadorea; order Rhabditida; family Onchocercidae; genus Dirofilaria; species Dirofilaria immitis. The sequence goes on along the minus strand of JAKNDB010000105.1, from coordinate 3,527,702 downwards.
CGGTAATTCCTAAATTATTTATATTTGTTCTTTTATCTCTTTTTTCCAAAAGCTGAAATTGAGATGTGCAATGTGAGCCTTAATATTTGATGTATCTAGGTACCTTGCAAATTCTTGGTACCAAATATGATCCTGTTATACTATATTCAATGAATGGTACTTGGAATGGTTTATGCATTACATTTGCTAATGGTAAGTAAATTCTTTTGTGCAATCCAAAAATTTATTCTAAAGATTTCCTGAAGTCTTCTCAAAACTTTTCAGTTAATCATAGCGGCTTTCAGAATTTTATTAAACAGCATGATGTTAAAATTAGAAATTTCATATAGTTTTTAGTAGAGATAGCGACACAGTCACGGCTTATTCATTTGAATATTTCCGGAAGTAAATATGGAATTCGGATCGAGTCACCTCTGTTACCACAAATAGAAAATGTTATTAGTGATAGTAATGATAACGGACTTACAATCTTAGCTTATAATATTGGTAATAGCCTCAGTGAAGTAAGCTATCTCTTTTCCTTAATTTTCTATATTTCGCGAAACTTAATAATTGGAAACAGACGAAAAATCTTCTTGTTAATATTTCACTCAAACTTGATTTCAGTATCATGAAACTTTTTTCAACAAATTTTATAGCTCACAATTAGTAAAATACAAATTGCAATAATTTACATTTTACTCAATCCTATTTGTTAGTTTATTCATGTCGAGGCAAAATTTTTCGTGTTGCTTTTACAAGCGTTTTTAAAAAATATTTGAAACGTTGATGTTTGGATCAATAATTCGACAACTAAATCGATTTATTATTTTAGAATATATTGAATTATACATTAAAAAAGTCACAGCTATAAATAATCGTGAAAATGGCATATCAATACGTGTTGGAACAAGAGAACCGGTAAATCATATGATTATTAATAGCAAATAGCTGAAATGCTACAAATATTGCAGATTGATCAACGACCAAAGAGAGTATTGAATTAAGCTGCATTAAAACTTACAACTAAGTCAACATTCATCTACAAGATTATGTAACAACTTGCAGGCTCATTTAGTCCTAGAAGAAATAATCTCAACATCAAATCAAGTGAATGGTCTTTTACTGGAAGGAACCCTTCATGTCATCATTTTTCAAGTCATTTTTTTCTAACAATCAAGATGGTACTTCTATATACTTAGCAAATGGATCGACAATAGAAGTGCACAATTCAATTTTTGGTTCCAATGGTCAACATGGTTTGCAGATGCAGAATGCCCAACAAATTCGAGTGAAATGCTTTTCCAATAGCTTCATGGATCATCGTTTTGGGTAAGATCTTTTTGACTGCTACATCATTTTTGACTCCATCTATTATCCATTTCATTATAGAGAAGCTATTTTGGCTACATTTGTCAATCGTAGTGATTTTGTCTTGGATGACTGTCGTTGGTGGAATAATAGTGGCGGTATTGCTTTTCGGTATGTTACTGAAAGCAATTTGCATTTGTTGAATGGTAACTGGACGCGGAATCGAGGAACAATTGTACTTGCTGATAAAATCAATGGGAAAACGAATATTTTAATTAAAAATAATGATTTTCAACAAAATGAATTTTTAATTAATACAGGAGTCAACTCGGTGATCGATTTGGAAATGACTGAAAATGACGATGGTTTCTTTTTCATCTTTCAATGAAGTATTATCTTTCACTTTTAAGTCTAAAAAGAGGATTAAATATTCTAAGATTTATGATTAACTTTTTGCACGAATTACAGATACTCACATCCAAATACAGGATAATCGGTTCTTCCGGAATACTATGAAAATGATTTTATTAATTGGTCGAATTGAATCGAGAAACATGTTAACAAATGCCAAAATCACAATTTTAGAAAATTCATTTGCGGAAAATTTGATTCTGAATACAGTATACTTGGCAACAAATCACGTTAACATCTCTTATAATACTTTCAATAATTCTCAGGTGAATAAGAGAAACTTTCCCAAAAATTTCTAAAATTTTTAGGAATTAGTGTCTTTGCAGGACATGTAGTTAGCACTAAGCCAAAATTTTACTACTTGAAAAAAGAATTTGAAAGTGGTAGGAAAATTCAATTAATGAAAAATCGCTGTGCGATCTTTTCTACTTTTTCCTTAACAGTTTACTATGACTGATAAGAGTAACGAAACCATTGTGCTGTAATTTTTTTTTATTTTGAAGATTTTTATACTAAATTTTGAATTTAATTAGATTTACTTGTTGGTCATGAAAACTTTTCAGGCCCGATGCGAATTACATTCTGGATTAGAAGTGCCTATGGTGTCGATTAATGCTGCCAACAATTACTGGGGAACAATTAATCAGAGAAAGGTCGTTTTTCAATTTTTATTCAACAAAGACAAATACAATATGAACTGGTTCGAAATCTAGAAATCTTCATTTAATGTTTCTTTCGAAATTCTACTTTTTCCCGTTTCGATTCTTATAATTTTTAGTTTATTGAACTTTATTTTCTTCATCAGGTGATAAGTCGAATTTGTGACAGCCAAAAAGACAAATCGTTAATCCCAGTATTTGCAACACCCTTTCTAAGTACTGCAGCTGAAAAATTATCATCGATTATCACTAAGCGAACGGGAAATTCTTTAAAAGTGTATGTTGTTTTTTCGATCTTCTTGGAAAATCAAGTTTTTCCATCCTTTTTTACAATTATTATATTCGATGGGTCTTTGTATTTGTTAATCAAAACTAAAAATGAAAAGCATTACATCTGAAGCAATAAAGCTACCTGAAATTTCAATTTCTGGCAATATATACTAATAACAACTAGACAAATTTAGGTTCACCACATCGCTGATAATAAAAAAGAATGAAGCTGTGGTTTTTCATGAAGGATCTGTGTTATACTTTAAACCAAATCATGGAATTATTGTCTTTGGTTGGTCATTTATAGAATTATTTAAAAAATGTTTTGTCTACTGCGAAACCACTTTTAAGTTGGGCAATAAATTAATAAGAAATTAAAAGATTTTTCAAAATAAACTACCTAAACTTTCAAAATAAACTAAATTTCAGTTTTTAGGAATATATATTATATTATATCCTTACTACTTAAAAAAGAAAGAAAAAAATAATACGCTAACAATCGCTGAAATTGGTACATTGCTTAACAACTGAAGATATATAGATGGAATTTTAAGAAGAAATTTAGGTTCACTACACTTGTCAGGCCAACGAGACAATCCAGTTTTATTAAAAGCTCTAGTCGTGCCCCATGGCTTGGAATTGTTCTCAATCAAGGTATTTTTCTCGATTTCCCATATATAGAATTTTTGAATGCTACTGAATTAGTAAAAACATTGAATTATGATTGAGAATGATTTATAACACAAATGAAGTTGTATTTATTCTAGTTTTTTGTGCTTTTCATGCTGAACCAAAGTGCAAAACAAATAAAAATTAGTCGACAATAAGAATTTATTAGACGTATTTTATATATACATATTGCATTATTATTATTATTATTGTTATTGTTGTTATTATTATTATTTATTTTTACTGTTATTATTATTATTATTATTATTATTATCAATTAATATCATTACTACCATTGCTATAATTATAAAAATCATAAACTTTGTTGTCGATTTTGTCTTCCCTTAGATTATAGACCGAATTCAATATATAATAAAAACTAAAAAAATATTGTTAAATTTGCTCTATATCCTCAGCAACTGAACAAATAATCGTAAAAAAATCATAGATAAAATGACTTTGCTTTGATTTTTAGGCAGTATTATCAATGCAAACTACTGCATTCTGGAGAACGCAGCAGTTGGCTTGAATGTTAGTTCAACAAATATATCAATTAGAAATATACGAATTACGCGACCTATTTCTACTGGTGTATTGATTACAACGTCATACAATGGTACTTTTGATATGGGTGAATCAATTATCTTGCAATCACGCAGGAATGGCATCAGAATTCTAAAACGCCAGATACAGGATGTTCTTTTTCTCAGGTTAGCTTTATAAAGCTTCGATTAACAAAAACCTTCCGTCTTTCCAAGCTTAACTAAAACATTGATTTTGTTTTTGGATTGTCAAGCTATTTTCGGATACCAAATTAATTCTTTTCTGCAAGTAGAAATTCCAGGAATATCAAATTGTTATAAATTTCAGAAATGCTCTAATAGTGGATTGTGCAGAGGCGGGAATAGATTTCCTGCGACCGGCCGGTAATATAATGCTACAAAATATTGTGGTAGGTCAACTGCATTCAAGACAAATTATTTGCATTTTTCCCGAACAATTTTCAAATTTACCTATTTTAAGCAATATATTTTCAACTGGTTTTCTTATTTATATTTCATTGTTAAAATATGAGTAAGTTTTTAAATTACTAAATCAATAACGAAATGATTAAAAAATATTTTGGAAATTAAAGATTAAAAAAATAAAATTTTAGTTGGAAAATAGCGGATCATTCGGGATTTTTCTTTCTCAAAGAGAAGAAGATCAATTAGATTCGATTATTTTGAGCAATTTAACAGTCCGAAAACAAGAACGAGGAAGTGCTGGTATTCTACTCAATTTGAAATCCTATCATTCGCTTAATCTAAATATCTCAAATTTTGTTTCGAATGTACTTCCATCTATAATTATATTCTCAAAGGTTAGCCAGTTATCTTTGCAATCATAAAAATATAAATCTACAAAATAATATAATAGTCATTTTATGTTAATTAAATGTTCAATATATTCTTCATTTCAGTGTTCGTTAAATGAAAAAGAGCGGAATAAGCCAAAAATATTAGTTGAAAGAAATCGCTTCGCTGAGAATGACAATTTAGTAATGCGCATAACTTTGGAAGGTTGCGAGGATGCAAAAATATGCCGAAATACTTTCACTAGAAACAATCAAGATGGACAAAAAGGAGTGCTAGCCATTTACATATCACCAAAGGTTAGATTTATTTGCGTTTTTTGATCTCTCTCTCTCTCTCTCTCTCTCTCTCTAAATTATTCATCCTATTCATTTTTCCCTATTCCTTCAATTCGATCTCATATGCAGGAAAATTTACAATCTAATCGAATAATTGATATTGCGCAAAATAAATTTGTGGAAAATAACGGAAAATGGTCACTGTTTGCTTCGGCAGTAGATATGAATCCATTCAACGGTACCATTCACAATAATCTGTTCAGTGGAAATCAAAATTATCGAAACTCGCTAATCATTACTAGTCCTCACTTTCATGTGAATGATAATGAATTCCATCAGTTTAACTGGAACAACAACTACATATATAAAGAAGTAAGTGTTAATATTAGAATGCAATCGCTTTCATGTTATATCTATCGTGAAATCTTTAAGAATTTGACAGAATCTGCAATTTTGCTAGCAAAAATTTCTGAAAATTTGAAAAAGAAATCGATGAAATAAGTCAATTATGGCATTTAATCTCTACATAACTTTGTTTTTTACTTCAAGAGAACTTTACAGTGTTTTATGCAATAATGACAAACAACTCACAACAGCGAAAATTTTAGCCATTTTGACCAATATCATGATTTGTTTCGTTACTTCTATAATTTGTGAGTATTAGTGTGACACGACATAAATATGCTTTTCAAACATTTCTTGTAAATAGGAAATGACGAACAGAAATCGGCCATAGTATAAAAAAAATTTTTTTGGAACAACGACGAAATCAAAATTGAAGTGAAATATAAGGAATTAAGAATAAATTTGAAAGCATTCAGGTTTTTAAATGAAAAATCCCCATGTCCTATCCATCCCTAAATCCAAAAATCTAAAAGAAAGCTTGGTCAGGAGATTGTCCTTTTTGTCTCAATTTCCTGTCATCGATTTGATTTCATTTCAGCAAAGAATATTATATTTTTATACAAATGACACAGATCGAGGTTATTATCATCGCTTATTCGTGATAATTCATTTTGATAATAATGATTTTATTTGATTGATTATGGTTTTGTTTAATTATGATTAGGACTGTTATCAGCAACACCATTGAAAGGATCTTTTTTTCAAGACATTGAATGCAGCTAGAAATTATTGGAGCAACGACGGTATACCTACTACGGAAGAAATTTTAGATAATAGATGGAATAAAATGAGAGGTTAGAATATCCATAAAAAACTTATTATTAGAATTAAAATCGTCAGATAATGCCATGCTTCTAATTAGGTAACATTTAAATTCTGAAAATGAAATTACAATTTCAAATTATGGGCACTTTCTTTTATTCATGGTCTTTGCAATCTTTGTTAGCTTCTATCATTTTTGAATTATTAAATTTCATTTTGAATCAGTCGATCAGAATCATGTTGAAAATTTTTCAAAACGGTGTTCGGTTGGAAGGATAAAATAGCACTCCTTTACTTTTAAATTAGAAAAAATATTTTTCAATGTAGATCAAGTACAAGTAAATTCAATTGGCCGAAAACGAGCGGCTGAAAACTGTTTGGCTCTTTCTAACTGTTCTCGCAAAGGACAATGTATTGGCAAGTTACTCATTTAATATCTTTCTAATATTTTTCATACTTCTTTACTGAATCCAATTTTTCCAGTAAAGATTATTATTGACAACAAATTCATAACTGTAATAATCGCTCTTAATTGACTTCCGCATGACGCAAAATTTGAAATTCTTTAATTTGCAACTTTCAAGTTCGAGAAAATTTTCCACATATTCAGGCTTGAATGTTTGCCAATGTGATGCAGGATATGCAGGATCTGACTGCTCGCAAATATCTTGTTTAGCGTTGAGGAACTGTTCCATGAACGGATATTGCGTAGCACCAAATGTTTGCAAATGCTTTGATGGTTGGCAACGCCAAGACTGTTCAGAGCCAACTTGTCATTCAATAAATAATTGTACTGGACATGGTACTTGTGTATCACTCAATGAATGTGACTGTGAACCAATGTTTGCAGGTTGGTAATTTTTCAACCTAGTCCAAGTTCAGATCGATATTCCTCTATATCTCTCTGCTGAAATTATTATTCGCATAATTTTAAAAGAAGATAGGAACGCTAAATTAAAAAAAAATTGTCATCTTGTATATATATCTCAAGATACACCATAATTTATCTGTTTAACTTTTAATGCATTTAAAATATTAAAAATATATTTCCTTGAGTTTCAAAAAAAAAAAAATTCTTACAACAAAGGGAACAAATCATATCTTAGTTCTGAGATTATTTTTTTTTAATGAAGCATAAAAGTATTGCAGGCGTTGATTGCAGCAAGCAGATGACGAATTGTTCAAATATAAATTGCGATAATCACGGCTTATGCATCGATAATGAATGCGTTTGTGAAACTGGTTGGACGGGACCGTTTTGCTCGAGACCGCTATGTGATCAATTGAATAACTGTTCCGGTTCCGGTATCTGCATCCGACCTCAGTTGTGCGAATGTGTTCATGGATTTGCTGGAGAGGATTGCTCTATTTGTGAAGATCCAACCTGCGACATTTGTGATGCGAAATGTATTCACGGACATTGCAACCGCGATACAAAGTTTGTAATTCATAGTGTTCCCTTCTGATACCATACTGAGAGTTTTATTTTGTATTCTATCATCACATTAGCGATAATTAGATTAATTTTATTAAATATAATATTATTATAAAAAGATTTTACTAAATATGCAAGACATATTATCAATAATACAAAAAGGAGAACTCATGCAATTGCTCACTTCAGCAGTGATTATAAATTAAACGAAATGTAACTAATTCTTCTGATATTGAGCACAAAAACTTAGTAGATTAAGACTGAAAAATGAAAGAGAAAATTTAAATCAAGCGTTGAAAAAGATAAGATAAAAAAGTAATGATATTACATTTGCGAATAGAAGAAATGCTAACAACGAACTCGATCGTCAATTTTGTTATTAGCTCGCATGGCGCTGTAAGAAGGCGATAATCTATTAAAATTAAAAATTTTTATTATATGTTGCATTAAGGTTGAAAAATAATCAAAATAAAGCTTATTGTTTTGTTCATATGTTGTTAATGTTTCTGTCGAATTAGTTACAAAAATTATTATATCACTTTCAAATTACAGTGTTGTTATGTTCATTGTTCAATATTCGAACAGTTGATAATTATTTAGAACTTGCATATGCCGTAATGATTGGACCGGTCCATATTGCGATATTTGCGCCATTGAGAAATGTGACGTATCATCAGTCGTGTTATATGTTTTACCAACAGCCGCTGGAATTCATCAGAAGGACGAGAATATTTTAGTTTATGGGAATGATTTACCTTTGTAAGTTATGCTTATTTTTTTCCACGAAATTTTGATAAATAACATAAAGCGATAAATAATTTATAAGACAGATGATTATTTTTAGAAATATTGCAAAAAACTGATATATCGCTATGAGTTTTTGAGTTCTTCAATCTACAAGAAAGAATTGTTAAAATAATTTTTAATATTAAAATTTTCTTGAAGCATCCGAAAAATAATATATCATTTTGCAACATAATTTTAATTTCACACGAAATAATTATTTTATAAATTCAAAATGTAAAAAATTTTATTATTAAATAAGAGGCAAATCAAAGCTTGAAATCCTATTCAAGAATCGCAATTCCAGCGTGTCTTCAAAACGTTATACATGCTTATATGGTAATATAGCATCCGATGGTTTTTATTTCTCATCGTCGTTAGTACGTTGTACGATTCCGAATGCAGCCTCTCCAGGCCGCTATCTGTTCAATGTCATTCCGTATGGATCCGATAAAGCAGTTCCCTTCCTAGACAAGCGTTTAGTACGTATCAATTTAATTTGACGTAGTAAACTGCAATACTTTGTCAAGTTCGGTTTTTCCTTCTGCCAAGTTCAGATATTTTTCCAAATGTTCTCATTTGCAGATTCATTTCACTTTATATGATGAATGTAATCAAACAGATTGCAAAGGTTACTGTGTGGGAGCAGTTTGTGTATGCCCAGCAGATCGCGATGGCATATATTGTGAACAGGTGTGATGGATAATTTTATTTGAATATAATTACGGCTCGCAATTTATTAAATTCTCTGAAATCTTTAGATTCTCGACGTTAAATTAAAAAAGAAAAAAATGTTCTTGGAAGACTTCCCTGCTCACGTTATTGTGCAACACTTCCAGAATGACAACCAGTCAATATTTTAATTGCATTAATAAGTAAATAGATTAGTTATCGTTATTAAATCGATGTGTTCTTCTTTTATCGAGGACTTAAAAGATTTCTGCATGCCAGTTTTAAAAAAAAATCCTATCAAAAATATTCCTCAAAAACAACTACCTCGTGATAGTCTCGTGGATTTCCTCCAGTTCAGTTTGTTCAGCATGTAATAATTAAATTGATTTCTCTACAATTCTAATTAATTACATTATAAGAAAAATTATTGCCTATGAATTATTTTTTAGGTAAAAATTTTACCGAAATCGAGTCATGAAGTTCTAAGCAATAAAAATTGATACAAGCTGTAGAAGCTGAACCATATATTGTCCAAATGCCTATTCAGGTTTGTTGGAGCTTTCAAAAGAAATTTCAAGTATGAATTATGATGATTTCAGTATCTAATCAAGATTTTAATATCTAATCAAAAATAAGGCATAGAACAGAAATCATACATTTTTATTGTTATATTTTTATTGCTTAGATCTATTTGATCTTATTCTTTGGTAATTGATATATGAATAAACATTTTCTTAATTTGAGATCTTCCAAAAAAAAAAAATAAGCTGAACGTCAGAGTTTTTCTTTTTATCTTTTCAATGGCATTTGGAATTTTATTCAATGCTAACAGTAAATTCAGTAAATTATAATTTGTTATATATTTAGCAGGAGAATACAATATTCAGCATTGAAACAGATGCTAATGGAATGATAATTTATCCAAACGGTATGGTATTTTGGGCACAGCCAATCGGACGTGTCCATCCATATTCCATAAACGTTACCAGTGCTTCGCTTGCCGGTGAATGTCTCTTTAGTTGGAATTTAACTATTAAGCCATTGTATATCCCAGTAATTACCAAAGTGGAAAGTGTCGATGATTCAAATATGAAAGTGATTAAAGGAACTGTTAATCACAATGCAAAAGTAGGTTTCTGTTTCAAATGCCAATCATTATAACGAAGAAACTGGAAGATAACATCACTTTTCTGTAATAATGAAAGAAACATAAGTATATGTTTTTACTTACAATGTATTTATTTTTAAAGTTAGGAACAAGTTCATATAATTACGTAGTATTTTCTACAGTGTTTAAAACAGCTATTGTAGCTTATCGGTAAGGTCCCGGTGCGAATGCTGGTTTATCAAAATGATGAATTGGTTGAGAATACTACGACAATAAGTACGGCTGATGGTCATTTTGAATTTAAATATCATCCATTTGGTGAAACAATTTCGACATCAGTGGTTTGTTCCCATTTCTATCCTTCTAAATGATTCTCATATTATTCTTTTCGGTCGATTAATGCTTACAATCCCTTTGAATTTTTTGTATAAGTATTTTAACTTTAATTACTTATAAAATATTGCAATATAAACTTCTTGGGCGAATTAACTATCATTATATCGCATGCTACGCTTATGTGGTACGCGGTGATCAATTCCAGATTGTGATGCATCCTGCAGCGAAATTTGATGGTATTATGTCATTTAGTAATATAACATGGATTGAAAATATCTTTCATATTGAATATGGTACTAAAATAAGAATGAAACCAGGCGAGCAGATTGAAGAAGATTATCAGATAACAAATAATGGCAAGGAAATACTTGTGAATTGCCAAGTGGAACTAATTATACCGCGTGATAAAATACAAATTATGAAATATGAAAAGGTTTAATCTCTGCATATTATGTTTAGAAATAAGACATATACATAATGCCCGCGAGTGTCAAGGGTCATCCACCAAAAAGAACATAAATTGTGTTTTTTTATTACAACGGTAAAATGGCATTAAAAAATAGATCTGATTAATTTCTGAGTATAATATTCTTTGTGAATTCTAATTTTTCAAGATAACTAGATATATGTAATTTAGGGAACCTTTATCCGTTTTTAAATTTTCTGATTATTGTTAACATTTATTAAATCCGCAGATTCGATTATTGATAGCCTCTCTTCCAGAACATTGCTGATTCATATTATTATTTCTTTTTTAAAATATTTAAATTTTAGATAGTGAAAGGTATAGCAATTAATGAAACAAAGCCAATGAAGATTACATTTACTGCTGGTGGTACTATTGATAATACTATTCTATTGCTGCAATTTAAATGCGTTAATACACCTAAGAAACTAGTCAGGTTTGCTAATGAAACATAATGTAATACAACCAAATATCAAGCACTAATTGATGATCTTTTTTACAAAAATAGAAATCTAAGTTGTTTTATAGACGTAGGTTTGAAGGAGTTTCTAAATTGATTAATTTAATTCAGGCAACAAATAGAAATCGATGGAAAAAGATCGATATTTGCATCTTATCCATTAGAAATACTTATTTCCAACACTGTACAAATACCGCCGAAAATTATCACGGTTTTTTTATTTTAGAAAATTTTCTATAAAAAATAAGAATTAGATAGAAGGAAGAATGTTCTTTCTTTTCTGATCCTTAAGCTTATTTATTTCTGCTTAATTACTCGTTGCTTTCTTGACAACTTAGATATTTAATGATCTTTTAATTACTTCTGTGAATGTTTTACTAATACCTTTAATTTCACATAACTGGAAGAAAATTTAGGTTGATATCATAAATAAAGAAGGCTATCGCTTTGTCGTCACACCTCGAATTTCCATTCAACCTGGTCGTAGCCCTTTATTTTTGGTATCTACCAGGCCAACATTAGAGAATTTTACGGAATTCAGTAATCCGGAATCAACGCTTACACTTTTTCTTAGCTATCGACAGCTGACTGAAACTGTAAATTTGACCACTGATGGTGACTTGATTTTATTCGAGGGAAACAAGGTGCCTTTGAATTTCATTGCAAGTTTTATGGTTTTGAGTATTTAAGTTGAAATGCACAATAATTATCGATATTGTTTAGTCAATATTAGAAATTTCTTCGTCGAAGATCAAGAAAAATATTTGTAGATTCTATATATATTGCTGGTTTAAAAAAGAAAATTTTAAGAAACAGATTTTAAAGACTTAGATCTAAAATTTATTTTAAAGATTTAGATTTAAAACTAAATGAAGTTTTCTATTTTTTCTAACTCGTAAGCTTAAATCATTATCTTCAGACATCTTTTTATATATCACTGCAAATTATCTTTTACAGCAACTATTTACGGTAAAATATCGTAATTATGCGGCTTTGGACTTGTTTGATTTTCGAGTAACAATAGTGGATGAGCTGAGCGCATTGGATCCAACTCATATCATTAATGATGCGGAGATAGTGCTCCGAAATGACGTTCTTGGCTATGATGACAAAAGGCAGACAAAATCTAGTGGTAATTAAGAATAATAAACTTTCTTAAAAATCTTAAAAATGCATAATCACAGAAATTAATCAAGGTTTTTTTGAGAAAGGTTTCGTGGTAAGATCTATTGACATTAAATATTTTAGAAATGCTTAGAGTGTTTTTATAATGACGCAGTAACGCCGAAATTTTTTTACAGTTTTAGTACTCTCTGCTGTTAGTGTAACTGATATTTTAAATAAATCATCTTTAGTTACCTGGAATTGATTTATATATATTTTTAGCATCTGTTGTTTTCTTCTCGATTATTGAAGGAACTTATCAACTTACTGTTAGATCTCCTACCCATCAGTTAGTTACCATGATCGTTCAGGTATGTCTCATCCAACGTTAAAATATTATACAATATTGCAGTATGTAAAGATTTCGTATACCAAGTTAAAAATTTCAAGTTTTTTGATCTGATTGACAATTTTATTTAGCATTAATGCTTTGAAAAATAAATTTCAGCCATCATTTATTAATTCTTCATTACTAGTATTTGCTCCAATTAATTCACCTTATTCTCCGATAATTGAAGATGGGAAATTATCGCTAGAAGAAATTAGTAAGAAACACAAGGTAAACTTAAACTCTGGCTTTAAACAGTTTCACTATCCAGCGATATGTTAAATTTCTAGATGCCACTATGTTTGAAAAATGATATTTAGAAAAAATTATCCGAAATAATGTTTTTCATTTAAATGCATATGTATATTATTTACCTTGACAACTGATTTTGATATCAAATTTGAATTTTCCTATCATTCATGAATTTCTATAATCATGGCTGTCAAAATTTTTAGACATAAAAACGTGAGGAATAACTAATTCTTTTTGCATGTGAATCTTTGCAGTTGCCATTTCCCAAACTTCATTTTACACCACCCACAATATTAGTAGCTTTGAATGGTACTGATGAAGAAGTGAAATTGTTGATAAGCAGTGATTCGGATGGTCCGAGTGATCATATAGCTATTTTGCCTTCTATTGAAATTCGTGATGAATATCTTCCGTTTAGCTTGACAGCGGTTTGTTAGAACTTTTTCTTGAAAAAAAAAAGACAAATTTTGCTTGAATAAAATTTCTGAATCAAAAAGGAAGGAAGATATGTTTTGGTTAACTTAGGCTAAATACGAAAAAACTTCTAGGCTGATCTTGCAAATGGAATAGGACGAGGCGATGGCTATTATATGAAATGCAAATTGTCGCGTATATCTAATCAGTCAGAAAGAGCAACTGGATGTACAGTTTTTGCCTTACAAATTCCATACATTTATATGGTGCCAGCTTTGATGTCAAGTTATGTACGCAATATTATGATATTAGCTGATAATCGGAATGAACGGAATGACAAAGTTCATCTTTGTAAAGGTAATTCTAATTTTTAACATTCAAATTATTTGTTTGGACAGAAAATTGATTGATAATTATTCACTGATACTCTTTCGATGATTTTTTACTTCTTAAATTCTTAAGACTGCTTTATTGCTAACAGTAACAAGCAATTTAAAACCCTATCGCTCATTTAAATATTTAATAAACAAATTTACTTGCTGATTTTTCTACATCGAATCTGGTACATTTACTATTCTTGAACGAGAGAATCTTGCTAAATGTCTCCTAAAATTCAGATAACTCATAAAATTACTCGTTGTTTGCGGCTAGGTTTTTATTGTTTTTTTTTCTATTTAATTTAAGCACAAGCCATGCAACGGTTGAGTATAAGTCTTTCGCTCAAGCGCCATCCATTTTCAGGGCTAGTTTATTTGGCAGGTGAGTTGTTATACACTCCTTAGCAGTTTCCAACTTCCATGGCCACCATTCTGCTGTCTATATCAACCAAAGCCTTTCATGGGGTCTCATGAGCGGAAAGTTTGGCATTTTAACTCAACGTTTGGTTCATCCCACAGCGCCAGTTCTGCTTACCAAAAATGGCCCACTTGGAGTATACATTCAATGTCTATGCTTCATTCATTTATTTAAGCAAGCAAGACGTCATACTCATTGAAAGTTTGAGAATAGGTTGTAGACATTTCGTCCCATAATTCCTCTAATCATTCGTTTTACCGAATATAACTGCTTTAATTACGTACTCCAGCTATCCTGAGGGAAACTTCAGAGGGAACCAGCTACTAGATAGTTCGATTAGTCTTTCGCCCCTATACTAAAGTCAGACGGTCGATTTGCAGTCAGAATCGCTTCGGGCTTTCATCAGAGTTTCTCCTTTGGCTTCATCCTGTTCAGGTACAGTTCATCATCTTTCGAGTCCCAGCATATACGCCCTACCTCCGCCCTATTGTATACAATATGAATGGGGTTATGTTACGCCATATATATATATATATATATTATATCACATATATATAGATCATATATCAATTATATAAAAAATCTTTACTTATATTATGCTTTTTATTAATCAGATTTACTATCCAATAACTTGCATATATGTTAGACTCCTTGATCCGTGTTTCAAGACGGGTCAGAGAGTTGATTAACGTTCACATTGAGTAACTTTATATATATATATGATATGAATTGTATGTAATGCATACGATATTATAAATTTACTAATTTTTTTTAAATTAACATTTTACCGATAGTCGCATGCGACCACATGTAAATGTCATTAGTAAAATTATAATCGAATTCAACCTTTTATATCTTTAGTGACTTCAGTTGGTTTACAAACTGCATTCAAAGAAACTTCAATTTGGACCAAAACTACCATCTACTGTAATTGTGGAATAAAAATAAAGAAGCGCTGTCGTAAACAATATATTTCGGCAGCAATTTGCGGCCCTGCTTGGAAACATATTCCCGATGATACCGTGTCATTGCAAACTACAGCAATGTTTATTTTGATGATGGCAGAGTGTCGAATGGCTAAAGTAGATTTTCATAAAATCAGACAATTTCTTGCGTAAGTTTTGTAAAGATTTTGAGTAAAGTAAATAGCTCAAATTTTTAGATCTTCATGACAAATTCAATTACTAGAAAATACTCACCATTACATGAAGTTTTTACGTAAGTTTCTCATGATGTCTCAGTGCTTGTAAAAATTTATTGCGGGCATTTGTTTAATATAAGAAAAAGAATCCCATATCTCTAATTTTGTTATTGAAATAATTCGTATAGATGTGCTTCATCACTGGATAAACAATGTCCAATATCACAGCAGCGAGTTTTCACCAAGAATAAATCCTCATGGAAAAATCAACGGCGAATACAATTTTTCGATCAGGTAATTGAATTTTAATTAGATAATAAGTTATTAAAAATATAGCATTTGTGGATATTCAAATACAATTTAGCTGTATTATTTTAGCCAATATACTGTTATCATTAAATTTAATGTGGAAACTTTTTGGGTATGAAAAGAATTAGCTGCAATATTTTTCGCTTCTCGTCCAAAAGTACTCAGATATGAGTCTTTCAAGTTCACAAAAATTTGGAAAAAAATTAAATTAAATCTCGATTGAGCAATCTAATCTTGACATCTCAATAGAAATTATATCTTTTTCGCTTTTATAAGTCTTATCATTCTCAAAAAGCTTCAGACATTTACGATCATTTCAAGAAATTGAAAGCTAGATGTGCCTTTATGACACGAATTTTAAAGATACGACGATTTTAGCTTGCTTTGGTCAACGAACAGGCCGATGATATCTTGAAGAAATATTTTCCAATTCTAAAAGTGGAATCACAAACAGTCGATATAGTCGCTCTATACAGTACATTTTTTGAACGACTTAATGTTAGTTTCTTTAATTTTATGTGTATGAAACACTACCTTGAGGACTTTTGCATATTGAAGAAGATACTGTCTGCCGTAGAACGAGTGACGATAGTATAGCTTCGGTCTATACTGGCGAAAACAATTTGTATATGACAATCTAATATTCTTTGTATGAAATGAAATCAAATCGATGACAGGAAATTGAGATCCTGACCAAGCTTTCTTTTGATTTTTGGATTTAGGGATGGATAGGACATGGGGATTTTTCTTTTAAAAGCCTAAATCTTTCAAATTTATTCTCTTAATTCCTTATACTTCCTCTTCATTTCGTCGTTGTTCCAAAAAACTTTTTCTTTGTACTATAGCCAATTTCTGTCTATTATTTATTCCAGAAAATTTGTTTAGTAACGATAAATATATCACAGAGATGATATGCTATTCATAAAATTCAATATAAAAAATTATCGACAAAAGACTGATTTGTATATAGATTTCTTTATAGTAAAATCTTTATAGATCTTACTGCCGTTCAAGTATTTCAAAGAAATTAACAACAGACAGTGGTTCGATAAATTTTTGAAAGCATATCCGATTCATCAGAAAGTGGTCCTGCAATCAGTGAGACCGAATTCGAAAAATTAAAAAGTAGGTTTTTTCTCTGATGAGCATATTTAACGCTTCATAGCATTTGCAGCAATCGATATTCTGAAATAACTTTTCCATGTAGTTTATTTAAGAAGAGAAAGAAGGCATAAATTTGGTCCGTCGTTGGAATGCTACAGTTGTCGAATGGTCTGTAACACCAAGCCTATCTTTGGAAGCAAATTTTTCGGGTATGAAATTTACGGATGCTCGAGAACTTGTTATTCAATCGGATCGATTGAAAACGCTCACAAGACAGGTATTCCTGTTTGCAATGAACATATTTCATTAATCTGCCTGTTTGAAGAGGATCAAAATCACTGTTGTAAATTGAGATAATACGAGATTGAAAGTCCATGAATGACAGTTAAGTGAAATAATACGGTGATTTCTAGTACGGTGATGAAAATCCATTTGCACTGCTTCACAGTTACATGGGAAAGTTGATATCGTGGTCGTTGGAGAATGTATCTGGTTCACAACAAACCATGAAATTTGGGAATGATGATGAAGACATTTGCGCTTACGCTTATAGTCTGGTAACGCCCGAAAGACCATATGAAAACAGCGAATTTCATATTACTCTAAGAGTGATTAACAAAAAGGTTCGAAACTTAAATCTTTTGATGAAAAAGACAATCTGAAACGCTAATATTTTAATCAGTTCCGCACTAAAGTAACTGTGAGCTATTTATATCATTGTGTTTAAAGTAAAATTATGCGTTATGAAGAAATTCTTCCCTAAATAACCAGGCATTCTCGCCAGTTATTAAGAAAACACAAAATTAAATTTTTCAAGGTTTCTTTTATGATAGCAATTATATTGGCAAGATAGATTTTGCGGAAAATTAAATGACCGAAATTTTCAAATTTTTTTTAGAAGGAACCACTGGAATTTGTGACTGTAAAGTTAGAAATGATTCGAAGTCTTGCTGATACAGCACGAGCTCCTTTGCAGTTTCGGATTGGACCCGTCGTGTTGGATGGAATTAACGACATTAATCGTGCTTCAAAACTGTTACCAAATGCGTCTTTTGTTGCAAACTGGAGCCTGAAGCCAATCAAAAAAATGCGCTTAATTCGTGAAGCAGAATATCAAGTATATATCAAATATCCAGTTAGATCGTAGGAATCTGGCATCAGTACAAAAATTATCACAAAGATTAATTAAGAACCTTCGTGATACATAAACGTTTTCGGATGAACTCATTAATACATTTTAAATTTATGAAATGTACAATTTCATAAATTGAAAAGAAAAAAATTTTATTAGTCGGAAGCAATAAGAAAATTTCTAATAGCTTTCATCACAAAATATTCGGCTATCTCTAAAAATTGATCAGAATTATATCGTATCATTTCTTTACATGATTGTCGCGAATTTTTCAGTCGCGGAGTATGATGCCGAATATTAGCCAAATATCACCAGTGTTTTCAACGGGTTGATTTGTCGTGTTAGTTGATCAGCTTACTGTGGTTCATTGAGGTGAATTGAGTTGAGTTGTGTTGTGTTGAGATGTGCTGAGTTGAATTGAATTGGGCTGGTTGGAATTGTGTTGAGTTAAATTGAATTGGGCTAGATGGAACTACGTTGAGTCCACCCGATAGTAAAAACTTTTGTTCGTAAAAAGATATCTGTTTCATTACACAATAGGATTTATATGGATTAGGAGGTGGGAGTGGTTTTCCCATTAGGTAGCGGGCTGTTAACACTCAATTACAACCTAGACAAAATCCAATGAGAAGATTAGGATGAGAACTTGGACAAAGATATGAATTTTAGTAAAGCGACTGCTAACAAAGACATTTCCCATAGGTATGAGCTCAGATAAAAATAAAAACAAAAAAAGCGTGGGAATCTAAGAAATGTAAAATCGGTTAAATGATTCATAATATTGTTGACATTTATTTATTTGATGGTTCATTTAGTCGGAAGTCTCGCGAATCCGGATTCGCGAGAATAATTGTTTTTGAATTTTCAGCTATTTTTCAGACTTTACTATTCAGTATTCTTTGCAACTTTTTACTTGACACTATAAGTTCTATAAAAAGAGAATTCATGTTAGATTTGATGCCAGCTTCTTAAATGATTCAGTTTCAGGCAAGTTTGATTTTAAAATTTGTACGAGGCGGCCGTAGAAGCATTCAAAGAATAGCAACGCAGCCGGTGATATTTCGTCCACGATTATCGTTGAAGATTTATTATTTTATTTTAAACTTGACACGTCTAGAAAATACGAAAAAATTAATACTTCGCTACCTATATTTAACGTGATGATTGCTCTTATGAATACTGGGTACGTTATATTTCAGATATGCTTTGAAATAGGCATGCACTGCCTACTTGTTTGGAACATTATTATGTCGCTTGAATTAGTTATGAAGAGATCACTCTCTTCACCTTCTCTCCCAAACTTCATTTGGTTAAGATTGAAGTAAACTGGAAAAATACTTCCAATAACACCAAATTATTGAAATCGCCAATATCTTATTATCATTTGAGTGACAGTAGTCTCGACACTTAGTTAGATCGTGATCTTTTCCAAAGGTCCGTCTTCAGCAACATACTTAAATATAGTCGTGAATCAAGTAAATAATGCACTGAATAAACAAATAGTTGTAAATAAACCATTGGTTTTGATTTAGAGATATTTAAAATCTGAAAGTTATGAATTAGGTATATTTTCAAGAAATTAGAATATCTTAAAATTTGCGAACCATCAAGCGTCTATTATTTTCCATCATTCCAGTTATTCGCATCTAAAAAATGTCAAAATGGAAGAAATCCGAATATCGGTAGTGTCGCATGATAACGTGAAAAAATTCGTACCATACCAAATGAGTGGTATTGTCAGTAGTAATGGCGTTGAAGATAGAGTTCTAACCGACTTACACTTTACAATTGCAAATATCGAGTCCGGAAAAACTGTTCATGTTGTATATAATATTTCGACTGACTTCGAACAGGCAAAATTTACTTCTAATTCACAACAACTCGCGACTTGCTGAGATTTAGAAAATGAAGAACGACACACCTGTCCGCTTTGCTTAGGCTTTTAAACGATAATTTCAATATTTATGTACTGTATTGCATATTTCTAGTCGTGAATACAAGAATCAGAGCTTAATTTTTTTATATCATAGTATAAAAAGACTTTCAACATGTTTGAGTTTTGTAGAAAGGAATAATTCGTGACTTCAAAGTGATAACTTCGGTGAATGGAGAACTGATCGAGCTGGAGGATAGTCAAATCTTTATTATCCATCAATTTATTTCGCCAACCAAATTTTTAATCTCACTTCAGACCAACCCAGCTTTATTGTTTTACTACGATATGCAAAAATCGATCATACGTACCATCGTGCCATTGGTCTTTGTCAGTGTAATTCTTTTTGATTATTTTGAAACAATATCTCGTTATTTTTTCCAATTTTTGTTTTATTTTTAAAAATTTTAAGTCAAATAATCATTGTTCAAATGTCATCTTTTTCTGAATACTCATTCCTGGACTATGAAACATTGATGTTCGTTTAGGTAGAAAAAACTTCCAGGTCAACGAAAAAGTGATACCAGTGATGGAAAACCTTTCCGACAACAAATTGCATCATTTCGATTCAATGAATCACGACAGCAACTTGCATCACTTTATGGACGAATTCCATATCCAGTTGATTTGGAACATGACTTCGAAGTATTACGGATAAATCAAATTGGCAAAAATAATGTGCTAAAGCTCATCAATCCGCGACATGTTTGGACTTCAAATACTGATAAAGTAAATCATTTTTTGGCAGCGTTGCATATTTGCAGTTTTCGAAAATGGGTCATGAAAGGTGTGATATTCAATAAATAAATTGCGAAAAATGAAACTGAGATATGATCATAAAGAGAAGTCCCATAAAGCATAAGAAAGACTACCTTAAATATGGCACGATTTTTCTGTCGCCGTATCGGCTTCAAAAGCTTTGGTGCGTAGTTGGCAAAAAATCAAATTTTATGCATATTATCACAGAAATTAAGTAACGCAAAGAGGTGGAGGCCAATTTGTTTAAAATTAATTAAACATGCCATTGATAAAAGCAAAAAGAAAGGATGCATGAAGAAATGGAATGTTCAATTTGTATAATAACAGCTGTCATATTAATATTTTAGGAATTTGTTCATTTTATCGATGATAACCCACCAGCGAGATCTGAATTGATTGAATATGAAATTATTTATGGTAG
Organism: Dirofilaria immitis; assembly: GCA_024305405.1. Taxonomy (NCBI): domain Eukaryota; kingdom Metazoa; phylum Nematoda; class Chromadorea; order Rhabditida; family Onchocercidae; genus Dirofilaria; species Dirofilaria immitis. The sequence goes on along the minus strand of JAKNDB010000105.1, from coordinate 3,506,591 downwards.
TATGGAAGTATTCCTTCGTCCGCATTTTGAATTTCCTGTTTACCATATTCCACTTGTAACCGTGAATTGGCCGCATATTGGTGATGAGATCGCCCGCATTGTAGCTACTTCAGCAAGTCAATCGGATATTCGTTATGAACTATATTCAAATTCCAATGAAACGGATTTTTTCAGCATAAATCCAGAAACTGGTGCGATTTTCTTATGCATTGACGTACACATAAATATGTTGAGAATAATGGTTACATGCATAGTTAAATGAAATAAGAATTGCTATCTTTTAATGATTAGTAGAAAAATTAATTTCATTTATTTTTATATTGGTTTGAGATTTAATTCGGAATTATTCCTTTTCTATCATACATCATTCTAGATTAAATCTTGATTCTAACAAATTTCCAAACTTAATTAAAAATTAAAATAATAGTATAAACAAAACTGTGCGGCATGTAGCTAAAAATATCACGTTTGATAAGAGCAGAGAGAAAATTTATAAAATTTTTAGGTGTGATACATTTAAAAAGGAAATGCTACCTCCAGAAACAAAAAATAGTTACTGTTTGACTATCCGAGCAATTGATGATCATGGACGTTCTCAGACAACAGTGGTCACTATCGGATTCAATGATTTTGTCAAGGAATGTTATAAATTAGACAATTTTAATGGCCTTCAACCTCTTACTTACATTCCTGCTCAATCTCGCCTCACAGAACCGATCATAAAAACTGATGTCAACAACTATACTTCAAAAATGTCGAAACTATATTCCTTATCAGATACCAGAACTGCTTCACTGTCGTCAGCCTTTCCTTCAGCAATAACCGATGAAATAGAAACTTTTAAAATTAAAGGATATCCAGTAAAATCTTCAGTGACAAGGAAACATGAATATACGAAATTGATAGCCACGCAATCAGTTTCTGATTTAATTTTAGGTTCGAGCAGTCCTTTGCAATTGTCCTCAACTATTATTTCAGAATCTAATTCCGGAGCTGATTCTGAACTTGATAGTGGCTTAGATTCAAGCATTGTTTCTAACATAGATTCTACTGTTAGTATTACAGAAAATGATCTAAAGATGCATAGAACTGAAAATACTGAAAAGGGCAGAATACTGTCCCATGAAGAGATTTATGATGAATCCGATAGAACCAATAGGGGAGAAATTATACGGAACGATGGATACCGTTCAGGAAGTGGAGATGGGAGATGGTACAGCACCAGTCAACGAAGTGATATTTCCAGCACGAACACAGTCGACTTTTATCGTACAATGGATCACTTCAGTATATCATCTGAATCAGGAATTAGCACTGTTTCATTTACGTTTATTAATGATAGTACAGACAACAATTACGAAACTAGTGAGGGGTCTGATATCAACTTACTTGGTGAGAAGGATGTATCAAGCACAGATTCTAAAGAAGTTCCAGAATTTTATCCCTTATTTTCATCTAAAGCAGCAATCGAAACAAGTTTATTTCCTACTGCTACATTGATACATACAACACTATCGTCTAGTCATCAATATATGGCGTCAATCTACAATTTCAGTACTACAAATACTAATTATTTTCATTCGTCCAACAATAATTTAGAAGCAGAATTGCCATCTTCAGAAAATAATGGAAAACCAACAACTGCAATACGAAAAGATTTATTTCAAAAGTCATCACTCCATAAAAGCACATATTACACACCGACATCTTCTATTCCACAAATCACAGGTCTTTCAGAGAATGGTAATGCAGAACTAACGAATATACAACCTCCAACTAAAGTTTCAACTATTCTTTCTGCTGGTGAAACATTTGCGAAAGATAAAGAAAATATCTCGAAGTTAGCTTGTCAGCTGAAAGATACACAACCAATTTGGAGCCTCATTTGTGATCTCAGTAAAACATCGAAGAACCAAAAACTATTGAAAACCAGAAGTAAAACTGATTTACAGAAAAAAGTAAGAAATTTTAAACATCATAGAATGTTATTTATTCGAAATGGACCCTCCCAAAAGTTATTTATTTATACTCTTATTGTGCCTTTAAATGCTGAAATGCCAAAAAAAAACCGGGAAGGAATGTATTTTGCGCTGTAATCACTGTAATTTGATAATTATAGACTAATTTTGCTTTATAAAAACAACTTTATGCGACATAAGAAATTAATGAATACGAAAGCGAAATGTAGAAAACGGCAAAATTTCTCCGATAAAATTTTGAGAATATTTTCAGTGAAGCACATCAAGAAAAAATGATAACATTTTCGCTTTTTCGTGTTCCATTCTTCATTCTATTTGGAATGGTTTCATGTACGATTTCAATTTGTGAAATTATTTTCCATTATAAAAGAACAGGAAATGATGTATATTGTACTGCATGCCATGAATGTCAAAAGAATTAAAAAGTGTGATGTGAAAAATTGACGATATATAGATTTCACAGTGATAAATGTGCTAATATAGGTAATGGTGGATACATTTATATGTTCAGTTAAATAAATATACTTTTTGTTATCAAGGAAGAAAATACATGCAAAAATTTCTCTATATCTAGCATTGATCCCATTTAATTTGAGCTCTGACGTATAATTACGCTATGATATGTGGTATGGTTGGTCACGTACTATCATCGAGGGATTAAAATGTGTAGTGAAATCATTTTTGCATTGTTTTGGGCAAAGATTATTTATATGCTGATTGGTTATGTCATTGCGCAATCAATTTGAGGAAATGAAAATCATTCTAGAATAATGAATGAAATCATTTTCAGCACTGAAAAGTACAGTAATAAGACTATAACAGTTAACATAAATCAGTCGAAAACATTAACCATGGCAATGTCATATGAATTAAGCACGCAGCCGGAATTCATGATTATGAAGAATTGGAATAATATGTGTGTTATGATTCAAATCATCATCATATACAGTACCGAATAGGTATATATATCATTAGTATATATATATATACATATTCGTATTCGGTAGGTATAATCGTTATATTTCAAAATAAAAAAGTTATACATTAAATGATTATTGGACCTTCAATTTGTGCTTGTTCATCCTCCAAATGACAATGCATATTTATTCATTTTGTATCTTTTCGAATCCTGCCTTTTCTAGATACTAAGATACTATTCGATGACTTAAAGATAAAAAGCAAAAAACATATGCAAAAATTATCCTTAATTTGAACCAATTCTACTTTTTAACGTTGAAGTTAAGGTATAAAAGAATTCAACATTCAAATATTTGCAATATTTTATTAAACCAATAAGTTTCGAGAAAATATATTAAAGTGACAGAGAGTATTTATAGAATTTACAGATTTCAACAATAAGACAGCTTTTGTGAATTTTCGAAATCGCAAATTGGAGCTGCAAATCTCAAACTAATTTGAACTAATGTTAAAAAGATTTCAATGTTGCAAAAGAAGGGTTTTTTTCATTTGCGTGAAGTGAGAAACGTGAGTGCTTTGACTGGATAGCCGAAAAACGCTTAATCGATATTTTTATAACTACTGTAGTGAGACCATGTAACGAAAGTTTTTACTAACGCAAAGCAGACCGATAACAAAATAATAATATGGGAACTCCAAGTAATAACAGAGCAGCCGTTCCTCAAAATAAAAAGGAAAATTAATCTCTCTACAGTGTGTAGACTGTTTTTATATGAGGATGTTTACAGCTTTCCAGAATATTATGTATAACCGTCAATTCTGGACGGTTATAAAACTGATACAATGATTAATTATAAAAATATTTACAACCTTTCAAAGCTATAACCGCCAAGAGCATTATGAACAGAACTGACATAGGGTTGGAAAATTATGATTGGTGATGGAGATGTTTACAAGTGGTTGCAGAACTTGATAATTGAATGATTTATACTTTTAAAAATATGAAAGAATCGAGATATTCATATAATGCAAAACTATCTTATCTCGATCTACTTATATTATAAAATATTTCAATTATTCTCACACCAGTCACGTTTGCTGTAAAAAAAATCTCCAATTTACCTTGTTTAGTTTTTCTTCATGTTGCTGCTGCGCAAGAACTAACAATCAATTAACTCTTTTTGAATGAATTAAATCATTTACAAATCTAATTCCCTTTTAAGTTTCTACCAGTGTTCTGTCTTTCATTTTTCAACTGTCTGGATTTCTTTCTGATCAGGACAAACTTGACGTGGGTGACTCTCTTCTCTTCAGTCTCCAATGATTTACTTTTTGTTTCTTGCACTTGGAAAAAACCTAAAATTTCGGTAATTAAACTTTAGTACGATAACATAATAATACATCAACGGACGCAGTGATTAAAACCAATCATGCAATTTCAAAGATATCATTAGGAGATGATGGTAATATAATCCAAGAAAAAAATAAAAGATTAAAAAAGAGAGACTCGCTACATAAAACTAGCCTCGTCGATGGACACTCTCTATAATGGTTTAGTCACTAGAATCTTCTATCGTGAGTGAAGGATTCTGGTTTAATAGTGGCTGTAAGGAATAGGCCCTTTGTTAGGGTGAGAGAAGTATAGCTCATAGACAATTTCAACAATTTCAGCTTACATCGTGCAATATGCAGTAAAGTACGTACGTATAACATTCACCCATTCGTGTGAAATCCAACACAAAGGGAAGCATTGAATTTTCTGATTCTGTAGTTCTCGCAATTTCAGCGATATCAATGAATACAATTAGTAACTTATTCTGTTTTAATCTTCTTTCCATCATTTGCTACGTTTATAATTTCCTAAACACTGTTTCTATGACATTAAAACAAAAAAATCATTCTTGCAATTATCGTCACCAAGTTTGGTAGATTTAATTAGGTTTAATAAGTTATTTCAGCCACTGTTCTGAATACTAACAAAGAAATTTTGTTACTTTACAGATGCAAGCTGATTCAAAACTAAGAGCTGCTGAATGATCAGCATATCAATGTAAATAACATTTTGCTTCATAGCTCGTCCTAAATCTGTCTTAGCTTATAAAAAAGATGCGCAAATTATTCTGATGAAAGTAGTCTATGTGAAAAAATGAATACGTATTGTCTTTCACATGCTCATTTATTCACATAAAAATGAACTTACGTTTACGAAAATATAAAATAGTTAGTCAAGTGAAGTGAGCATGTCTAATTTTTTTTAATTGAATATAATAACACTGAGTACTAATGAATTCAAGTGAAGTACTTACGACAAAAAAATTTGGCAATTGTGCTTAAATTTCTTTAAACTGACATCTCAAAATTATCAAATTCAAATTCAATTTTAGGAAATGATATCAAATTTTAGCATCTTTTTTATATTTCTTCTATTTCACAGTTCTCCTCTAGGCATATGGAATCTTTGTAAGCTACTGATAAGTTATAGAAGCTACAGTATAGAGCAATTCTATTATGCATTGTTATAATATTTTCACTATCATAACTAATGCCAAATTGATTTTTCACTTCTGATATTTTACCTCCTTTCTACCATCCTCCATAATTTATTATACAATTTATTAGACATATAATATTTCTGAGAACTATTTTAGGAATGTTAATAGAGTATAAAAATTTTCCGCCAAAACAGATATACTAGATAATTCTAAAACGTATCAATTCCAGCTATCGATGCTGATTTTTTTTTCTAGTGTACAAAGTAGTCATCTATTTGTTAATGATTGATGGCTTCAGGAACTAATTCAAATTTCAGTTTTTTTCTGTATTTTTTCGCCTATCTGTTTTGATTTAAAATAATGAAATAGATCAGTAAAGTAATAAGTAAGTGCAAAATATCTTTTATTTCAGAGAATTCTGTGTTTATAGAGAATTTTAACTTAAAAATTTTGTACTTATAAAATTCTGTGCTTATAATCAGTATGTCCTAGAGATCGTCCATGAAAATATGGATACATGACTGAAATGTCGTTGGAAATAACAATGACGTTGTTAAAAATGTCTAAAATTTATTAGAATCAAGAAGAGTAGGGAATCTAAAATGGTTTTAATTTTAACATCACAGAAAACTCTGCAGCATGCTCGATATGTTAAGATTTCCGTCTTCAGAAAGATCGTGTAGAAAAATATTGCCTCGCTGTTAATTGTGGGGAGGAATCGGTTAGAGAATATTTATTCAATTGTTAGATTAGATTATCGAACTCAAAATACAGTGGTAAGGTAATATTGAAAATAAAATGAAATGATTAGGTAGATTACCGGAAGGAAGACGAACTTTTGCTAATAAAATTAAGGGTCAATCTCTTGCAAGCCTTTCTAGTATAACTGGAACTATTTTTTTGTAGGTGATGGATCTTGGTACAGTTGTGGATATGAGAAAAGGAGTATTGCTTGAGTGTGGAAATACTTTGTAGGTAAAGACGGACAAATTTAGCTTACATCTTACACTATACAGTAAAAACGCACGTACACGCCATACTCAATCATAAGGGATCCAAAGTAAAGGAATCATTGTATTTTCTTTCGGTTCTTTCCGACAGACGGGAGTCCAAGTTCAATCGTTCAGTTGATGCTTTGTTTTGTGATGATTTGATTTCATAATAAATAATCGTTCTTTTGGATGAATTTACTTATCTTTTTAGAATTCTGGTACAAACTGTTTTTTTTTATTTTTTTCTTCAAATTTTAGCCGACTGACAAATCATAGCATTCTAAATACATTTAAAAGATAATCAATACCAATTTTCAAGATCGTCTGTTTTTATGGAGTCTGATTTGTCCATCTGAAACACCTTTGAAATGAGATTTTGAACTCAGATTTTGCTATATCAAGGGAGATGACTGAAAGCAGTAATGTTTAATTGAAGTTTTTCAAAACAATTTAACTCGACAATTCGATTTTCGATCTACATATAAATATCCAACGAAAAGTTGGGCTTTCCATCGTTTTTCGCTTGACTGATTGGCAAGTGTTAATAAGCACAAATATGGATACCAAAAAGTGACTGACAATTCATTGAGTTTCCCATTTCGTTAGCATATTTAATGTAATAAACTAACATCGAGAACAGACTCTGTGGTACGATGACACAAAGCTCTCCTATTTTCTATTGCCTACATTATTTCTTCTTTATGCAGTTGCTAATGCTAGCGAGGCTTTTCTAGGCTTGTTAGTTAGAGGAAAAACAAGATGCTTAAATAATTATGAGCTGTCACATGTCTTTAGTGACTACTCCATTACTCACCTCTTCGACACTCTCACTCGTATTGATTTCTTCTTCCTTTAGCTTCGCCTGGATAATCATTTTTTAATTTATAAGATATTGATAAATGCACTAGTTCCTCATAACTAGACAGATAAACAAAATATCGTTTGAAAGATTAACAAATATCATGCTGCGGAAAAAATCGAATGTTCTAAGTTGGGCCTAAGATTGATCAATGCTACAGAAATACTCGGAACTTGATTAGGCTTGGCCTCATTTAATACCTTAGTAAAATGGTAAAAGAATGCTTACGCCAAGCGAACTAAGAGGTCCTGCCTATCAGCCATTTTTCGCTCGCCATCTCCATTGCAATTCCCTTTACATTTATCTATTTTATTTCACTTCACTGTAACATCATCATATCGCTTAATTCACGTCATCGTTTATTTATTTTCATTCATTCATTCATTCCATTCATTGCATTCATTCCATTCATTCATTCATTCCATTCATTGCATTCATTGCATTCATTCATGCATTGCATTCTATTCCATTCATTGCATTCTATTCCATTCATTGCATTCTATTCCATTCATTCATTCATTCCATTCATTCATGCATTGCATTCTATTCCATTCATTCCATTCTTCATGCATTGCATTCTATTCCATTCATTCCATTCATTCATGCATTGCATTCTATTCCATTCATTCATTCTATTCCATTCATTGCATTCTATTCCATTCATTCATGCATTGCATTCTATTCCATTCATTCATTCTATTCCATTCATTCATGCATTGCATTCTATTCCATTCATTCCATTCATTCCATTCATTCATTCATTCCATTCATTCATTCTATTCCATTCATTCCATTCATTCATTCATTCATTCATTCCATTCATTCATTCTATTCCATTCATTCATTCATTCCATTCATTCATTCATTCCATTCATTCATTCATTCCATTCATTCATTCATTCCATTCATTCATTCATTCCATTCATTCATTCATTCCATTCATTCATTCATTCCATTCATTCATTTATTCCATTCATTCATTCATTCCATTCATTCATTCATTCCATTCATTCATTTATTCCATTCATTCATTCATTCATTCCATTCATTCATGCATTGCATTCTATTCCATTCATTCTATTCATGTCGTTTCACTTATTAATTTTATTGGTAAAACTTTTAGTGCATTTTACTCTACATGGTGAGTTTGTCTTGATTTTTCTTGTCTCTAAATTCCAATATTTCTAACATCAGCCAGCGAAAAATGGGAATATTGATAGTTTAAACAGTACTGAAATACTGATTGTTTGAGAACTTGTCATAAGGTTTGTGTATTTTTAACAGGGTTTATTAAGACAAATTATTCTCGAAGATTTTCTAAATGTGCGGAGCCAGTCATTCAAGCTTTTGTATACAAATTCTCGATTAATATTTGTCGTAGATTATTTCGAATATCACACTCTATTCTCAGCTTAGGGACATTACTCAAATTTTTAACAGTTCCTTATGAATATATCGATGGGAATAGTGATGGCTGTTCTTTTCATAAATTGAAATATTAATTAGATTGGCGAATGGTTTTAAGTAAGATTGTGTTGTGCTTACCGAAAACCTATTCAATTTCCGTAAATTCAGTTTTTGGATTATTCTTTAAAATAATTGTTAAAAATTAGCGATCGAAAATTCATTAGATTGACGAAAATTTTACGAAAAGCCTGCCTTTGCTTTTTATTTAAATGTAGTTTTTTAATCCAATTTTTTATCAAGATTTAATTTTGATATATCGAATAAATAAATTCATTAAATAGACAATTTTTTTGATATACGTTATTGCCAGCAGAATTACTTCTGCTGTAAACTTATCCTACTCGAATCAGTGACAATAAAAGCATTTTTAAGTGAGTGTAATTAAAATGATTGTGAGAACCAAAATCGTAATCAACGACTATTCGATTTTTCAAAATATATGTGATAAGGCATATCTATTCAACAATTGTTCAATTCTGTAACCCAACGAAAGAATAAGGAGAGGAATGGGCAAAAATATTTAGTTTTTTGGGGATTGCTTCCAGGCCCTCCCCTCATATGTCAAGAAAACAAGATTTCAGTGTTACTGAATTCCTAGAAATTTCAATTACTATATCAATTATTTCGATGATAGAAGGAAGAGTGAAAAACAACAAAAACGAACCGGTGAAATAAATAAGCCATTAAATCACTGAGAATTTTAGATACATTTATCATCCATTAGGTTTTCATTTGCATCCATTTCGTCTCTTTATTGGATATTTCTCTCCCTATTCTGCTTTTGAATTGAATTCTCGTCTCATTAAGCAATCAGCGAATTTAATCATCAAAATATCTTACAAATACATTATTGGAATAGGATGCTTTTTAGCAATATTCACATCTCATTACTCAACTCCTAGAAAGCTTTTAATATACACATTTTCTAAAACATATGAGAAATTGAAGTCGAATAGCACCAAGATTTTTTTATTCATTTTACAATGCATTTACTATCCAGACAAAATGTGACGTTGAATTTTGCACTGAATGTTAAAATAACTGGCATCTTTTTCTTTGCTTACCTTATAAACACGTTTCTTATTTTGTTAAATCCAATTCGTTCATTTTTCGTTCTAAAATTACATAATGGAATGAAAGAAGCAAAGTTAAGAGCAAAGAGAAAGCTTTTTTAGTAAGATCAGCGAGAAATTTAATTCATATCTCCGTAATATATATTTTTTTTAATTCTTACTAAGCTTTTTTGGGAAATGCGATCTTCGGATGCTCGTACATTTCAAATTACTGCCATTATTCATTCTGGAAGTTAAAGAATTAATCTGTCATATTTATCTGAAAAATCCTGACACTTTTGTAAATCTTTTAAACTGATACATTATGATTCAAACATAACAAAAAAGGAAGCAAAAGAATGCCTGTATAATGAAGTCTTTAACGACTTTTTAAAACTTGCTGATCTGAGGGATATTTATACTTATCACGAAGTGTATCTTAATTAAACTGAATTAAATATGAAGTTAGAATTCAGTGATACTGAAAAGAAAATATTCATTATTTCAGTTACGGCATTTCGCTAATGCTTTTAATCAAAATTCAATTATTACTTTTTCGTTAAAGTTTTGAAGTATTCTAAAGTCATATAGGGGTTGTAAACCTATGTATAATTACTATCTTTTCAAAACTGAAACAAATGTATGAATATTTTTGTGCTAGAAAGAACAATATAATATTCAGTTCATGAGATCTGCCAATGTGAAGTTAGCAGGAAAACTTTTTTTATTTTTATAACCAAGAAAGTAATTAATTTAAATGAGCCTTATAACATTATAAACAAAGAGAAAAAAGGCATGATATATACATATCTGTTAAAGAGACTTAGCATACATGCAAAGTATGCGAGTGTCTTCCATTTAATTTCCCTCAAGCTTTCTTGGCCTATTTATCGATTTCAACTGTGTGCTGAAGCCTTTTGCCTCATACCACTTTCTTATCTCACTTTCATATTATCTGAGCTTGATTTTTTTCACTAATAAAATGAAATATTAGAAAGTACTTTATCTTGCTGTTCGTGCCTGAAATGGCTTCTTTTTGTCAACTTGTTAATATTTCAATTTGCAGATATGAGAAGATGGCACAAATGGCAACTGTGTAGTACATGCGGTATTTTGCTACTTTTAATTTGTACATCTGGCAATGCAGTTGAAATATACACCAATCATTTTTATGTCCATATCAAAAATCCGGGCATTGAGAATGCCCATTCAATAGCTAAGCGACATGGCTTCATTAATCGTGGATCCGTAAGTTCCTGTTCAACTTTTTATGCATTTTATAATCGGAACTTGTAATAATCTCATACAGTTTTGTAAAACGTGCAAATGAATTGCTTCCACGTGACATAAGTTCATTTGATTGATCTTAATTGGACTTTGAGTATTTTTCAATTTTCCTTGTGATAGATAATACATGAATGTTGACGTGCAATGATAGGTATAACATTTGATATTTGCGCTAGCATTGCTGGCCATGTTTTACGTAGAATTGGATTTTGTTTTCTCATTTTGAAGTTAATATCGTTATATTATCAGTAGTAAATCCTGTTAGGATTCGATGCTATTCCGATTATTTATTTCAGTTCATTAATAAAATCATTTGTTTATTTTTTCTTTTACAAATTATTCTATACTTACTTTGTCTGTACGAATAATAGTGAAATTTGAAAGACTTTCTATTGGATTAGTTATCGTTTTCTTTTTAAGGTTCTTGGCTCCACAGCTGATTGGCATTTTGTTCAACCGGCTTTATCACATGCACGAACAAAACGTTCTCTCACCCACTATAAGAAACTCAATGACGATCGTGACGTGAGTTGTTTTTAGAGAATTTCAAAAAATGCTCAAAATTTTTAACTTATTTTTTTTTAAATTTATAACGAATAATAATTCAATGGAAAAAATATAAAAATTGGCGGAAAAATATCCATAGATATATTCCCACCATATTCTGATATGTGTTATACTTATTGTGACAATGGAGAGATATTACCCATCCTGAACATATGAGTTATTTCCAGGTGGTACATGTAGAACAATTAACGGGTTTCAAACGCGTGAAGCGAGGATATAGGTAACTATTTTTATACATGTATATTAATTTAAATCACAAAAATCGCAATATTATTCTGTTAGTCAATTTCCTCAGTTGAAGATTATCCGCTGTTTCAGGAAATCAAATCTCTGAAAAACTGATATACCAAAAACCTCATATCTGATATTGCTAAAAATTGTTGCTTTTCTCTGGATTAACTAACCAGAATTGAACCTTTGAATTTCTTAATGACAAGTAATATGCTGATCAGCAGTTACAGTTCTGAATGGGACTGAATACAATATTAGCTACAACATTTTTAGGGCATTGGAAGAACGGTTACAGGACCAGCTCGATTTCACTGCTGCACAATCACCTACTGACCCACTCTATCCGTATCAATGGTATTTGGTAAATATGTTTGTATAAATTCACTTATTTTTAATTCCTGGAAAATAATTAAGTATCCCGTCTACCTCAAGTTCCAAATCATTAACTTATTATTTAAGTGCTATATTTAGTAATCGTATGAAGTAGATCATATTGATCATAAGACATATTTTAAGTTTAAATTTTTGAATCGAAATTTGATATTAGAAATGCTGTTTTGTTTCGAACCAGTTATATTTCCAAAATTATTATTCTACAGAATAATGTTGGGCAAGCAAATGGTAAGCCACGACTGGACTTAAATGTTGAAAAAGCTTGGGTACTTGGTATTACCGGTAAAAATATAACGACGGCTATTATGGATGATGGAGTCGATTATATGCATCCGGACTTGGCTAATAACTTTGTGAGTTCTTTAATATATCGGAAATTTTTGTATAACAAACGCGAGGTCAGGGTTCTAATATAGTATACTTATTCGTGATGCAGCTGCAATGCGAAATGGTTGATATACTCTCTCGAGAAAAGCTCTCGACTTTTGAAGTATTTGTCCCGATCCAATCATTAATTAAGCTTTCGGATGGAAATTTAAGATATTTGGAATAATAGTTTATTTTTTCCCATCATGTTGATAATTCCATTACTCTTCCATTTTTTCAGCATTTATGTAATATTTAATTGAGGACTTCATAATAATTTTTAGTTCTCACATAGATTTCTAACACACTGAGATATGGTCGTTGCTGTGAAGCGTTTGTATCCATTCCAACTTGCTTTTTCTTTATTTAATATATTAAAATTCAAAAAATTAGCTGAATTTAGTTTTTTTACAGAATGCAAGAGCTAGTTACGATTTCAGTTCCAATGACCCGTTTCCGTATCCAAGGTACACGGACGATTGGTTCAATTCACATGGAACACGGTTTATTAATTCAAGTTTTTTTTTCATTTCTGATATGTCTATATGCCGTTTTATCATTTTTTTCGTATAATCACCATTTTATTATTAACACGCTGTTAATTTGATAACACTTTTTAATGACTTACATTTCATGATCATATTACTTTTTATTTGAATTTGTTTCCTTTATGAATTTGAATTGAGAAAATTCTCAATTATAGCTGTGCTGGTGAAATAGCGGCAGCACGAGATAACGGTATTTGCGGCGTCGGTGTTGCTTATGATAGCAAAGTTGCCGGTATTCGGATGCTCGATCAACCTTACATGACAGATCTTATCGAAGTAACATAAAAATTTTTAAGAAATTTTACAACAAATTTCAACTTTATAGTTTAAACGGAAAATATTCAACGAATTTCAACTTTATAGTTTAAACGAAAAATACAGTGAATTTAAGTTGAATATTGAAACAAATAGGAGGATTACGATAAAATGAGTATCAGGCAATTCTTATATAAATAATATTGCTGAAGTTATGTCGCTGTTCGCAATCAAAGTTTTGATGAGAGTTTAAAAACATGTTTTAGGTAAAGTGGTGCTTGAGGTCTGTGACTGAAAGTAGCATTTTGCGTTATTAAAAAAGGATAGATTAAAAGAATATTATCTTAATAGTCGAAAGTTTGGAATTATTTTTGTAGTGCTATTTCCAGAGAATTAGTATTTCCTGAATAATATTCAATTCAGGCTAATTCGATGAGCCATGAACCGAATCTGATTCACATTTATTCCGCAAGCTGGGGACCAACTGATGATGGCAAAACAGTAGATGGACCACGTAACGCAACGATGCGTGCTATCGTCAAAGGTGTTAATGAGGCTAGTTGTATTTGTGTAGTTTGTTGTATATTCTCTTTGGTTAGTAATCTTTTTTCTTTTTTATTTCAAAAATAATTCTAAACAAAACTAATTTGTTATAGCGAAATTTTGGAATTGCAACATTTAAAATGGAAAATTAAATACTTTTTCCATAAAGGTTGCGTTGATTCTTTTCAGGGACGCAATGGTTTAGGATCTATTTTTGTATGGGCAAGCGGAGATGGTGGTGAGGAGGACGATTGTAACTGTGATGGCTATGCTGCTTCTATGTGGACCATTTCCATCAACTCGGCAATTAATAGTGGCGAGAATGCGCATTATGACGAGTATTCAGATTTATTCGATTATTTAATAACGAAGGCCTTCGAAACTAGGTCTTCTTGTAAAATAGGAGTTGCAACAGATTAACTATCGATCGATTATAAACATCAAAGAATTATTTGCCAATGGAAACTGAACGTAGCACTCTGTGGGATAATTAACTGTAACAAATAGTTACCATATTTTTATACATTTTTGTGAAATGATTTTTAGAAGCTGTTCTTCTACACTAGCTTCCACGTTTTCGAACGGGGACGAAACCTGAAACCGGAGTGGCAACAACGGATTTGTATAGTCGTTGCACACGGTCGCACAGTGGAACATCGGCGGCAGCACCGGAAGCAGCTGGTGTTTTTGCTTTGGCACTGGAAGCAAATCCAAAGCTTACTTGGTAACAAATTCATTCATTCATGTAATTTTGGTTCTGATATATTTTGTTTTCATTTATCGCTACGTTCGCATTTTTATTTGCATATTTGCAAAATCAAGTTATAAAATTTTCGGTAATTTAACTTTATAAATTGTACATTTTTCTTTTCAAACACTTTCATTACAATTGTGTAATTTTTTAAAAATATTTAGGCGCGATTTACAGCACCTGACTGTGCTGACATCAACACGAAATTCACTATTTGATGGACGATGCAGAGATTTGCCAGATCTTGGCATTGAAGTAAAACTGTGAAAATTTTTCTTTACATTCGAACAGCTAGTTAAGCCAAATCACGATAATCATTATAATAAACTATAATCATTGTAATATGCACAGAATAGAATATTTTTGATCGGAAAATAACTACTGTTATAAAAGTAATCCACATGATAAGAGATACATACCTAAGTAACTTATAAGCATAATATCAGGCTACTTTTGCTGATTTCAGGAAAGCAGCAGAAGTAATGTTAATGGTATTAATAACTGCACTCATTTTGAATGGAAGATGAATGGTGTTGGCTTGGAATTTAATCATTTATTCGGTTTTGGTGTATTGGATGCGGCTGAAATGGTTATGTTGGCGATGGTTTGGAAGACTGCGCCTCCAAGATATCACTGCGAAGCCGGAACTATTGCTGCATTGCAGTAAATAAATATATATATAGTCACAAATTTTGAGTTATCAGTGTTAATTGCTGAATGAGAAACTATTAATCTACTAGTAGAGTAGAATGAATCTTCGTCAATAATCCCTTCAGATGTATTAATTAGTTCAAATAATAAATTAAATGAGATTGTATTAGGGGTTGAATTTTCAAAACTTGTTAATGCGACATTATTCACCACAAGAATTAATTAGTTCAAATGATAGATTGCTGCTATTTTATTTGCTTGAGAAATCAGAAGTAATGAAATTAATTTTGAATTATTTTAGCGAAATCCCATCAAGTGGAAATCTTATTTTGGAGATGATTACTGATGCATGTTTGGGAACGCCAACAGAAGTCAATTATTTGGAACATGTACAGGCTGTCGTTACATTAAATAGCAGCCGACGTGGTGATACCACTCTTTTCTGGTCTCCCCATCTGGAACACAGTATGTTTTTTCTACGTTAAGTTCTTGTAATATTGCTATAGTATCCGAAATAATTTTTTATGAGAAGTTTGAGTGCTAAAGATTAATTTATCATTCTGAAGACAATAGATAAGCAGAATTTTCAAAAATAAGATAGAATCAGATAAACTGGAAAGTATGGAAACATAGATGTTTGCTCATTTTTGCAATATTTAAATCTTTTTAAAACCATACTATAGAACAATGATTTTATCTCGACGTCCAAAAGATAATGATAACAAAAATGGTTTCACAAATTGGCCTTTATGACAACACATACTTGGGGTGAAAATCCACGTGGAAAATGGCGTCTAGTTATCCGATTCCAGGTCAATTTTAAAATATTGAAATTCGGATAGTTTCATTTTAAATCTTTAGGATTTTTTTTTCAAAAATCAAAAGCCGTTGTGAGTGCTTTTGGAGGTTAATAGTTGGAAATGCAACTAGCATCAGATATTCAAGATGTATATTATTATTTCAAAAGAATTTTGTAGGGCAGTGACAAAAATCATGGTATGGTGAAGAAGTTCACACTTATGCTCCATGGCACTAAGGATCCGCCATACAGTGACATTGAACCTCTTCAAGGACATGTAAACAGTAAACTGAAAGTGGTCCAGAAGGCACATAAACGCTCTGCATTTCGTCGTTGACATTAAATAACTGAAAATAATATTAAGCTGACTTCGCATATGTAAATGAAATTTTCAATGAAGGAAAATTATGCAAGGTTAAACAGTTACATGATGAAAGATAAAAAATAGGAAAACAGAGGGAAGGGAAGGAGAAAGGAAATAGGAAAAGTATGAAATTGAGGTTTTAAGGTAATGCGGAATGTACGGTTATGAATTGGCTTGTGAATTAATATTATGCTAATAATTGAGTTCTCCAAATTTGCGCTTCTCATTTTTAAGGTAAATAAAAATAGGAAAAAAGAGGGAAGGGAAGGAGAAAGGAAATAGGAAAAGTATGAAATTGAGGTTTTAAGGTAATGCGGAATGTACGGTTATGAATTGGCTTATGAATTAATATTATATTAATAATTGAGTTCTCTGAATTTGCGCTTCTCATTTGTTTACCTCCTAAATTGGGATGTAATAAATCAGTGCAAAATAAATGAATAGCATTTTGTGAATTCTTCTCTTTCAGTCAATTAGCTGAAATTTTTATTCCTTATCCTTCTTTCAGTAAATTTTAGCTTCTATCAATTTCAAAAAAAATCGATCTGTATAAAATTCGGCTGGAAATTTGGAAATTGTTTATCATCATTTCTTAGAAGGTCTGTTTTAATTCTGTTTATGCGTGCTTGTCTTCATTTGAAATGTTGAAATGCAGTGTTAGTAATATCAATGCCGTACTGAATATAGATTCATGCCAAACAAGGTCTCAAAGTTTTATACAAAAAAAGAAAATAAAATGTTCTATTTTCAATTTTGTCCCATTTTCCTCTCTCTCTCTCTCCTCTCTCTCTTTCGTAATATAGCGACGTATGATGAATGAGAAGATAATCAGCAAAGAACGAAATCAATAAATTAAAGTTACCATGATCAAGATGATGAGGTATTTCTTATTTTAAGATATAAAAAAATTAGTTATTTGAATCTCGCTAGAACTGTACAATCTAAAAAATAATCCCACTGATATTATCACCTTCGTTACTTGCTATCAGTTGGGAGTTCTGTACTACTGAGTTTTGAAACAAGTCATTATTTTGTTTTTTACTGGCATTTTTACGATAATATCATGAATTATTGATATGCACTTGAAATATCTAACCTAATTGTCCCAGTGCTTGATGGTAACTGATTAATTCAAATAAAAGCGTTTATGAAATCAACTTTGAGTAACAACAGTTTTTATTTAGATTTGGACTTTTGATAATATCCCTTGATTTCAAAGTTTTTCGCAATAATCTTACATAATTAGATTATTTTGAAATAATTAGAAAAAATTTGCAAACGATTAAATAAATGTCTGAGTAAAGGGTCTGCTAAATAGAAATATTCTAATACCAGTTAAAAAATTAAGGAAATAGCTCAAAATAATTAGAAACCGCCATATTTACTTTTCGGATTTGCTCATTGCCTTGATATAAATTTTTAAAATTTTGAAACTAATGCAGTCTTCTAGTAGCATATACAATACATATATAAGAAATGAATGAATCCAGAAAAAAGAATAAATTGTAAATTTGGCTATTACACTGACGAAACATTTGTTTCAAATGAACTGCATTGCTAATCTCGCTGTAATGCGAATTCATAATCCCATAGAGATTTTGAAACGGACTAATATGAATCGATAAAAAATATTCCAAAGGTTTCTTATGAATTTGAATTTAGCAATACTTTTTGTCGGTATTATTTTTAGTAATGTTTTATTCTGAAATTTTAAAATCGATTTGACAAAAATTTGTGGGTAGGCGAGATGATGGAGAATTATGAAAAGCATACAAACAAAAGAATGGAAATAAAGTTCAAGTTTATAATCGAAGACTTATATCTCAAGGTGTAAGGAATGATAAATTCAAACGATTCCCTTCCTGGAACGGATTGTTTGATTATCATCGACATGAAGACATGATTTTGAATTGTTTGAACTATTTGCTCTATTCTCAAACAGCGTGATGTATCAGGAACCCGAATGATCAATAGCAAATTATTATTTTATTAAAGACATTAACTGTTTTAAGAAATAACCAGTTCATATTGCCTGTCAAGTTTTTCATTTAAAGATTCATGCAAAGTTCAAATTCATTTGAAGTTGTCAGATCAATCGCATACCAAAATATTTTAGGCATTGAGTAGAATTGTTGGACGATACATGATACAAATTCATAATCAGCGTTGCAGTAAGATTGAACTTCGTTAAATGTATCATGAACTCGTATTGCTAAAGAATGAACTAAATCGCAAAACTGTCAAGCAATACCGATGTGATAATACAAATGATTTTTCAGCTTAAATTTATTGAGGACCATTTTTCAATTATATTTTTGTTTTGAAAATTATTTGGTCAAAATAATTTTTAAAAATGCTCTATCGATGTTATTATTTCATGTATTCTCTTGAAGAGAAGTGCTAGGTGAATATTATTTGTGCATACGAAGATTGCTACTATTAAACATTAAGTGAATTCCAAACCTGTCGTTACCTTCACCGTTTACTTTTCATTTATGATAAATTCTTTTCTATGCTCGTGTTACTATTATTAAATAAAACGAAGGTAATGCTTTGCAAAGGTACTTTATGCTAATTTCAGTAAAATTAAATAGTATTTGAAAAATGAATGATCCTCATTTCTCTAGGACATCAAGTCACAGAGCACTTAAACGATTGTATAATCAAGTAAATTTGAAAAAAAAACTGATAATTGTCTGCGAATTTAATAATCCCTCTGATTACAACATTGTCAATGCTACTTTCATTTATATATATGACAAGTACAGCTTTTAGAATAAACAATAAAGCAGAGAAGTTTCAAATATTCTTATTTTTAAATTTCAAAGAAAACATTACAGACGTAATCAGTATTATATCTAAATTTGTTTTCTTCCACTTATAGTGGCAAATAAGCAAGTTGAAATAAGTAAACAAGTAAATTTGTTATTGATTATCGCATAGAGTTTCGTATTTTCCCATGCGCCAAAAGGTGCTCATTTTTTTTTGTAGAAGTTTTACTGACTGTGGAGAAATGATGGAATGCTCTTTGAAGTATTTTTGAACGCTATACATATAACAGCCATATAAAAAAATTTTTATGCGGAGAAAAAACTAATCATACGGATGAGATAACGAGCTGATGATATTTTGTCGAATAAGGAGAAGCTATAATGCAAATTTGTGAGTGCATTCGTTGTTCCGATCCATTAAATTCAGCGTAACTATTTCGCAGTAATAATATACATCTTTTAATAGTTTTACGGTATTTCTCGTTCTGTTCCATAGCGCGAATGGTCATCGACTATCTCATTCATTACAAATGCCCAACATTATCCTTGAAGATTTTTCCATCGGATTGTTTGGAAAAGCTTTTGCTATCGGTGAAATGCAATACTCATTCATTTCTTTGAGAATGAAGAAAGAGCGTACTGAAATTTATAGGTTAAAAAGAATTGTTTTAAGATTTCAAATTTCGGCCTACATTTCATCTTTCAATTTGTGGTTCGCATGTTAGGTTCTGAACCAATATCGATGTTTAGAAGACGAGAAGGGGTCTCGCTGAGAGTCTTTCACATTTCTACGAATCTATATCTTTGCCTCATGCATCTCATTCACTTTCAAACTCTCTTCCTCAATTCTCTCAATCACAACATGTCATTTCATTAGTCGCTGGCCGTAAACAAGTACCGGTTCTTTTTAGGTACTACTACCTTACAATTTCACTCATTTGCATTTTCCTTTTGCTCTTAGTGACATTTATTCATTATTCGTCTGCTATCAGAATTACCAGTTATAAAAACTATGGAATTCATCCTGTCCATCGCTGCGGTAATTCTACAGTCATTTAGTCATTATTAATGTAATATACGCTAATTTCAACAGAGAATTTTGTTTTAATCTTTGAAGGCAAAACATACTACTTATTTTGATTAAGTGATTTATCTTTTTGCAGGAAAAATTGCATGAACTGAAGTTCAAATTTCTTTTCTCCTTTGTCCAACTATTTATGCGACTTGAGATAGTTCGAAAAATATTGTGAAGTCACTTAATATATTACGTGATTACGGGTACAAAATTATGTGGTACAAAAATATAGGATTGCTGGAATTTTTAAATTTTTAAATGAACTGAATGATTATGATTAATATCTTCATGCATTCTAGATAGCGTAATACCATATGCAACCCTATATTGTACCGCGTAATTACGGATTATTTTACTTATTCCAATATTCTTTTTCTTACAAGAAATCTATCCGTTTCATTTACGTAAAGAAATCAAACGACAAAAAAACTGTCAGACAGAAAGATTATATAAATAAAGTTTTGTTTTCTATTTCTTATTTTCCAAAATTTTTATCCATAAGAATTATTAATCTTTATTGAAAATTATCCAATTTTGAAACTTTATTTAAACTTTTTTGGGACTTGCAAAACTCTTCTTTTTTCAAGAGCAACAAATTTTCATTCTGATCATGCTTCTTTCTTATCCATTATTCATAATAATTCACATTTTTCTATTTATTCTGATCGTTTGTTTCTTCTTGTAAATAAAAATGATTTTGAAGTTCTTTCGGCCAGAAAAGAAATTAAATTAGGAAAGAATAGATTGTCATCTAAGAATTCGTAGTGCTCGAGAGTAGAAAATATTGATACATAATTGCATATTTCTGGTTGCTAATTATTTCAATAAACTATTTGACTAAACTACCTAATTGAATTGCTTGCATCATAAATTTACTTAGAACGTTAAAGCTAAGAAGAGTGTTTGTAAAAAAATTTCAGTAGTTTTTTTATTTTTTATTGGATATCATCTACACTCTCTATTAAGGTAATAAAAAATCGACCAAAAACTTAGTGTGTCATATATTCTATGGGACACTGCGACATAGGAATATGTATTTCATTTGTCGCATGTTTTCTTACTGAAATTGATTTTTCGTGCTTTTTTCTCCATTGTCTCGAATAAATGTGACTATCACGGTATTCACAAAAGATTAAAAATTGATATTTGCACAGACGTATCCTGATCATTGCCATTTCGTATACTTTTAAACATATTCTCTAATATTTTTCTGATAAACATCTCTGCGAAGATATAGTAATCTTCGAATTAATTGAGGGAAATTGCGGTGGAGTTTCGCAGAAAATATACAGAATGATTAATGTTAAAATAAATAAAATTACTGGAAGGTATAGAAGCGCTACAAACAATGCTCGCTTTTTACATTTGAGCGACTAAGAAATAATTTCCAGCAAATATTTTTACACAATTTATTCGAATCCAGCGAATTTCGTAGGAAATTTAAATTTGAAACAAGAGATTCTATATGAATGGGAAAGTTAGGCCACTTTCTTCTACTTTCTATCATTAGTTGCATTTCTCATTATGAAAAACCTGTTTAGTGTAATAAATCGTATAAAAGCGCTCGATGGAAAGCACTTATAGTGCAAATTTTACTTATCGAGCAATGAGAAATTTCCTTTTTTATTCGAATGATAACGAATTTGCGAGAAGCATCGTTCTGCATTGGAACAACATTAGTTTTTCATTTTTAAAACAATGAATAAACGAACAACTTTCTATTTTCTATTTTTTTCATTGAGAAATGAATGAAATATGGCGTAATATTCATTCCTCATTTCATATAAAGTGTAAGGTAAATACAGTCATTAGATAAAGGTACATGACATTCATTCAAGGCTCATTTTCATCTTTATCGCGATATTTGCTTCTGACATCTAACATGTAGGAGAAATTACCGAACATAAATATTCTGCGAAATGATAGACGACTTATTTGCCAGTCATTCAATATAATGATAGTATAATTTGTTTCTTTTCCTTTATGTATTTATAGCTTTTTCATATTTCAGGTCATGGAGTTTTCATTCTGATTTAAACGTTGAATGAATGATGTAAATGGTAAATTTAATTATGCTGTTATCAATAATATCATGTATAGTGGTCATGGTAAAAATTTAGAAGGAAAAATACTGGAAAAGATTCATTTCTGTTCACCTGTTTAGTTGATGAAATAAGATTTGAAATCTTGAATGCTATTCTTAGAAATGGAACTCGTAGCAAAAGCAACAGGCAATAAGATTAACATTTTTCTCGATGTATGTTCATTTCTTAACTCGCTTTCATCTTCTATTTAAATCATTAAGAATGAAGCATGAATTCGATGAAGAATGGAAGATTTATTTGGCGTTTGAAATCCTGCATAATTTTTCACCAGACCTGCTAGTCCAAGCTGCTACTTTAAAAAACTTCTCCTGCATCAAATAAGGAGGATTTGTATATTACAATTTTTCCTTTAGCTTATTTTCGCTTTGAGAAAACTTAAAATTTTATTTATTCATTTCCCAATTTCTTTAATTCCTATTTTCAACTCCTTTTTATTCATTTCTTGAATATCATTGATGCTCTTTATCTTTTTTTTGCATTTCGTTTACGAATAGTTCAGTTTAATTGTTACATATATAAGATTGCAGAGTCGCTGATATCTTTGCAAATAGAGAGTTTTAATGGTATAGTGGAATAGTTCGAAGTCTTGGCTTGACCGAAGTTAAGGCTAAGGTTAGGGCTGGAATCAGAGTCGAAAAGGCTCAGTCGTGTTAGCCTTAGCAAGACCAATGATAAAATGTTTGCAGATAGGTTGCGGAGTGAAAAGAACGCTCAGTGAAATTTGTTCATTGGCTTTCTGCTTCCTTGCTGGAGTTGAGCTCCTCAAATCTCAGAGGAATTCTCATGATGATCCTATATTTGAGATATTCTCTCAGGTCTCGCATATTGATGGTTTACTAGGCTGCTTGTAAAAGAAGAGGAAATAATGTATATCAGTTCAATCAATCAATTCTTTTATTCCCATTTATTTCATTTCAATCATTACTTTTTCCTCTTTCCTTTCATCCCATAAAAGAACTGATTGATTGTCAACACAAAAGCAATGCTTCGCTTCAAATAAATCAGCGATTTTTCGTCAACTATCGAAAGCATTCTCGAAAATATTTGAATTACATTGCATTGTTTTGTTTTGCTTTGCTTGCAGCAATCTCTCATGCTTCCCTTTCTTTCTTTCGAACATTTCTACTGCTTTCTTTTTCTTCATCCTCTTCATCCATCCCTGATCATACTTTCGGAAGTTTGTTATCGTTACTATGTCCAACGAGGCGACAACGATACTTCAATTTATTGTTGGGTTTTTCCATCACTTCTCATCGTTATGCGCATTTTGTCATCATACTCCTTAAATTAAAAAAGCTCAGAATTTCGTCATATTTACAAATTTCACTCAAGAATTTTGAATTATTTATGGTCGTTTGATTGGACGTGAAATTCAAATATACTGAAATTTTACCTTATTTTACCAAACATGGTAATGATTTTTAAATTTTCATTCATTTTTTCAATAATTTTACTTTTTTGGGGGTAATGTTTTTTTAATATCAGAGTTTTAATCCTAAAATCTTTGTTTGATTTGAGCTTCAACTTAATGCAGAATTAATGAGATGAAAAAGAGAAAGAGAAAATGAAAGCATAAATTCCCAACTCCTTAATTAATTTCCAGATTAGAGATTGGCTTGTATTGATACTCTAAATACCAAAATAAGATTGAGGAATCGAAGCAGCAGATCAATTCTAAAATGTGATTTAATCTAGTATTTATCAAAGAAATTCAGATACCTTGAGTATGTATTGCTATGAAATTTCCGGTTGCTGAGTTCGCTGTTTTTAATTTATAAAAATAGCCTTATTATTTAGTTACTACAAGTGTAATCATATTTAATCATAGAGAAATTATAGATTGATTCCAACAACCCACTAATGGTCACTCCCAGATATGACAGATTGAACTTTGTTTTTTTTTTTTTTTTTTGTTAATACTATTCGATTAATTTATTTATATTTTCTTTAAACTCGACTATTTTTGCCATCTCATCATGAATAATTTAAGGATGAAACAAAGTTGATGATCGCTTTGTATTTTACATAAATAAAATAATTATTTGATAAATACACCAAAGATCATATATGTTTTTCACTTTAGCGATATCTTTGAATAATAAGAAATATCAACGCCTTTTTTCACCTTACCAAGAATCGCATGCATGTATTTCATTGAAAAGAAGCATTCATCTATTGAAGACAAATAAAATATGATCATGAGGGCTTTGTATTTTTTCTTTCTCCCGTGACTCATCAAATTTTTGATAATCATTTTTGTCGTAAATCCAAACTTCGATTACTGATAAATTAATTGCTTATTATGCAATTACTTTGTTAAGACATTTCTAGGCTCAGCTTCTACACTCTTTAAATTTTAAGATTTTTTGATACATTGTCTCTTTAAAGGAAAATAGCATATTATTTCAAAGCAGGACATTTGTTAAAATTTTATCCCTCGAATCATTACTTGATTAGTTGAGCCTAAGCGAGTGAAAATGTTGGACTACGTTAGAGAGACAGAAAACTTAGAAAATAACAGAGTCTGACATGATTTCATTAAAAAATCTACGAGACTTAAATGACAATTTTTGCATGTTCAAGAATATTGAGATACTTTTTCCACGTGGACGAAAACAAATGCATTTAATGCTTGGCGACTATTATGAATAGCGGGCTATAAATTGCATTTAATTCATTTCATATTCTGTAAAATAAATAACTTATGATTCCGACATGATAAATGTAAGGCCATGTAAAAAAGCCATTATTCGTAATAAGCTTCATTAACAATATTTACTGGTTAAAAAATTCTACTTCTAATGTATTTATGTATTTACTTAGAAATTAATTAACTCAACAAATTCCCATCTCAGCTAATAAATTTATTAGGGTTTCTATAAGATAAAATAATATTTCTTAACAAATTTTAAAAGTCCCAGATTTTTTCATTTAAAAATTTTGCTTTTTTCATATGTTTATATCTATTGCGCATAGGTTAAATAGATTTATCCATCTCATCTGACCTTATAGCGACCGCATTGATGTTAGCGATTTGATTTATGAAGATAATGTCAATGTTGGATTGTATTAAATTGACTGTGAAAATTATTATGGGCATTAAATAGATATAAAACTATCGGAGAAAACAGATAGCGTTTTAATCCATAATTTGAAAATGATAAAAAAATAAAGAAAGCAAAGGACATTTCAATTCATAAATTTTTAAAAATGACATAATATCCTAAATTTTCTTGCTAAAAATTCTTTTACATCATTTGAGATGTTAAGAAAATTTATAAACTATTCAGAAAAGAAAGAAAAATTTTTTCGGGAAAATTTAGCTTTTTGAAAAGCAGTAAAGAATTCAGTTTTGTTCGATAGTCTGAAGGGAAAAAGACTAATCTATGCTATCAATCAATTTTTTATGCTATCAATCAATATTTAGTATAAAATTACGCCTAAAAATTAGGGGATTTCAACAATGAATTTTGATCTTGTCAAAAGCTCTATAAACTTGTTTTAATAATGAATTTTCGTTATTTTAATGAAGGAGACGAAGAGGAGCACTTTTCATAGTTCATATGGAATGTCAAATAGTGTATATATATATATATATATATATGTTTTATACAATAATCGAAATTATTACTTCTTTGGCTTTAAAGAATTGAGCAATATATTTTAGAAAGGATCCTGTCATGTCAAACAATATTCTTTGATAAGTGATTTGAAAACAAATTTTGTCAATGAATTTCATTTTGCAAATGTTTTCAGATGATCATATGATTATTATTATACCTTTGGCTATATCTTTTTCTTAAACAGTAATAAAAATTTGATAAAAAATCATATTCATGCAATAAAATGTTCAATAAATAATGAGCCTGCAAATAATATGACTCTTACCGACCCTTTGCTTTCTATTGACTTTTCATTCCAAACAGCATTTTCATGAATCTCATATAATAAAATCTATTTCATGCAGAGAAATTTATGGTTTTTATACTCTGAATAAGAATGATTGAATACGTTACTTATGTAGTAATTGATTCCTCTCTCTCTCTCTCTCTCTCTCTCTCTCTCCCTCTCTCTCAATTACAAAGTAATCATTGCAAATTTGAATAGTTTTAAGTAAAAAATACCAACAATAAGATTAGAAATAAATTGGGTAAGATTTATTGATTAGTGATCGTTTTATCCATTGTTGTCACTAGCGTATATTATACATTTGACAATAATTAAAAATTTAAGACAATAATGAGATTCTATTAGACTAATTTCTAAATGAAATAGAAAGTCGGAATTCTCTTTATTGCTTAACTTTTCAACATATTATATGAAATATATCAGAAGTTTGCATAAGTGACACATTATAGTTCATACAGTACGTACCATTGTTTATTTTATTAATAGACTTTTTAAAGAAGGCTTTGTTTAATTCCTATTTGGTTATTGAAAATAATAAATTTTCTCTTATATTGTGCGTTTATTTTCAATATTTTAA
The DNA here is from genome assembly GCA_024305405.1 of Dirofilaria immitis. Lineage (NCBI taxonomy): Eukaryota > Metazoa > Nematoda > Chromadorea > Rhabditida > Onchocercidae > Dirofilaria > Dirofilaria immitis. The sequence continues at coordinate 3,479,640 of JAKNDB010000105.1, read as the reverse complement.
ATAACATTGAGAAAAGCAAATAATTCATAGAGTAAGGGAATGAATGGAATGGAAGATCAACCTATTCAGAAAGATATGAAAGAATTGCCGGTGAATGCAATCGAAGTGACACGTAAGAAACATTTCTACAAAGCGAACGAGAATCCTCCAATTTTACTTGCGTTACTTTTTGCATTGCAGGTAAGTTTATTTCTTTTTAGAGTTATACAAAGTCTGTTTCAATGTTTTTTTTAATTTTTTATTTTTTTAATATGCTTTAATCTATTTGATTTACACTTATCTTTTCGCAATTATTTTTAATATAAATGTAAAATCTTTTGGACGTGTCGAATCATTTCCAATTTACCTTGTAAAATATAAAGTCGATTTTGGCATCAAAACATCGAGATATGGTCGTTTAAATGAATAAAAGTTTGGAGAATTCTCGTTGTTCTTGAAAATTAAGACCTTATATATTCAAAGTTCTTGATAATTAAATGTTGTTAATGACTGTCTAACTAGAAATGGGATCGAATGTTTTGATCTCGTTGTATTCATAACTTTTCTAGCTAGCTTGAGTTTATCATAATTAAGCAAATAGTTTATGAATGTATTGTTCTTAATCAAATGAACCAACACATCTTTCTTAGTTTTTGTGTTTTCAGCAAGTTGATGAATTTATGGTACTTATTTCAGCAAGTAATGGTATGCGTAAGCGCTCTTTTAACAATTCCGTTTATTTTGTCAAATGAACTTTGCGCCGGTCGCGATGTATACACACTACGAGTACTACTTATTTCGTCAACATTCGTTGTTAGTGGCATATCAACCATCATTCAAACAATGCTTGGAACAAGGTTCTTTTCCTTAAATTCTGAGATCCCGAAGCGAATGTTGCATTGCACTGCAATACAAACCTACTCGACTTTCTGAGAATACATAATGCTTTAAAAGTAGGTAATTAATTGGCATTTTTATAATGCTTAGTGCTTATTGTTTATTATCCGATAGTTATTACAGTTATCAAAAATATATTATATTTATTAAATTAAAAAAAAAAAACTACATTTCTTATATTAAAAAAATTATATTTTTTAAAATTTGGACTTATTGCTTAAATACAATAAATAATAGATTGAAAATGATTCTGTGCCTCCAAGCCATTGCATGAATTCTTGCAATGGCTTGGAAAATTAATAAAAGAGTATTTCAGGTTAGCGCTTTTACAAGGTACAGCATTTGCATATATTCCATCGATTCAAGTTTTCATGCAGTTACCTGAATATAAATGCATCTTTACGGATGCCGATATTGTGGATGCCTCAATTTATCAGAATAAGCTTGCTATTGTAAGCATTTCGAATTAAACCTTTGATTCAGCGGTTTCCAATTATTTCAGATTGCATGCTGCCGTATTTTAGAAAAATATTTAATTTTATTTTCATATCATTTTAATGTTTTTGATACTTGAGCATATTTACTTTTCCACTCTTATTAAATTTTACTCATGACATCTCTGAGACTAGAGTTATAAAGCCATAGTTCCAATGATATGGGTACATATCAGCTGGCAATTTCTAGGAAAATCATGAATAATTAATAATTTAATGAATATAAGATAAATAGTGACCAACTAAATAAAGGGAAATTCAAATGAGCAAATTTGTGTTAGGCTAAGTACCTGCTGGATATTCCAAGTAATAAAAATTTTTAAATTAGATAAAAATATAAATGAAAATGTAGATTCAAGGATGCTTGGTCGCATCGTCCCTAGTACCAATGATAATTGGTGTGACGGGTATAGTTGGTATATTGACAAAATTTATTGGACCAATTACTGTATCACCACTCATGTTACTTCTCGTATTCAGTGCAGTTGATTTATGTGTTGAACGAATTTCAAAACATTGGGTTGCTGTGATGTAAGCTTTTTATAAATTTGAGAATCCTTGGTAGGAGGTAAGAATTTTTGGTAGGGATGGATTTTCCTTTCAAATTTTCGATATCTGAGATGGGAGATGAAAAAAATGCCGATTTACTATTAGTTATTTGATGAAGTATTACACTTGAAATGTGCAATTTAATAAGGCATAATTAATTCAGTCAGTAGAAGTGAAAAAACATGTTTATATTAGACTTTCTCGTTGCTATAAATCAAATTAAAATTAAAATTTAGACAAGCGGCTGCTTTGTTTGCCACAATTTTATATTTGGCAGATTGGAAAGTGCCCACACTTGGCTATAAAAATAATCGTTTTGCCATCGTTCGAACCAATATTTTTGGCCAATATCCAGTAAGTCTGTGGAAAGATCAGAAGGGAATAACATTAAATATTGAATTTTTTTGGGTGCTATTCATTACAGTAGGATTAGAAAAATATATAAATTCATAAGTTGAAATGCTATTTCAGTATTTGATTGCTATATTGACATCCTGGGGCTTTTGCCTATTTCTTACATTGACAAATTTAACGGCACCAGATAGTGCTGCTCGATTGGATAAGAATGAAACACTTGCAGTAATCAAGCATGCCGATTGGTTGCGATTTCCATATCCCGGTTAGAATTTATTATTTTTTTCTTTTAAATTTAAAGTTAGGTATTATAGAATAATCAAGACAACTTATTGTGCTGTAAAATGTTATCCATAGCAATCGTTTTCAGCTTTAAATGAAAAACTTTCAGAATTTTGACAAATAGAATGAATGGGTTATGAACGATTGAACTATTGTCATTACTTTTATCTATATGGTAGTTTATTTGATGCATTTACTTGCATTATTAATTTTTATTCCAATTAGGTGTCCCGCAATTCCATACCGGACTTTTTGCGCATTCGTCATTTCGGCGCTAACATCAGTCTTTGAATCGGTCGGTGATTACCACGCAGCGGCGCGAGTGTCCGAGGAACGTTCACCACCTTCACATGCAATTAATCGTGGTATTTTGGCGGAAGGTAATATTATTGAATTAATGCTTTCTTCACAAATCTCAAATAATTTTACTATGTATTTATTGTACCTTGATAGCAGTACAAGAATTTAGGTTGTGGTTCCTTGCTGGCTGGATTACTTGGTCCAGGCGTTGGTATGACAACGCATACGGAAAATATTGGTGTCATTAGTGTTACTCGAGTAAGCGCATCAATTTGAATTCATAGCAAATTAAATTTATAATTTGCTTTTTAAATGAGTCATTTTTAAAACCTTTTTATCCTTCCAATCTTGAAAATATATGCTTCATTTCTTTTTGCTTCATTGATCATTATTTTCTTTACGTAATTGCTTTTTAATAGAATTTTATTGTTATAAAATTAGTAGATTACTGCTTGATTTTTAATATTATATATCTAACTCATTAATTTTCCTTCAATAATCTCAGGTAGCAAGTCGATTTACAATGGTATTAGCTGGAGTGATACTTATCTTGTTGGGCATTTTTACGAAGATCGGTGCAGTGTTGTCGACGATACCGGATCCATTGGTTGGTGGTATTTTGGCTAGCAGTATGGCAATGGTTGGTGGTGTAGCAATAGCCAATATCCAGCAGGTATGTTTTACGAAATTATATATATATGTATAAATTAGGATGATCAGTGATTCTTTTGGGCAATAGGAGATTGAACTTAGTTAACAAGACTTGAAGCTAGTATCAATGCACTGGTGCAGAAAATTACATTTGCTTCATATTTCTATTAAATGCTCAAGAAATATATTTTTAGTAACCATAGCCCTTCCCAAATTATTTCAGGTCGACTTGAAATGTACACGAAATATAGCAGTACTAGGATTTTCGATAATGGTTGGAATGATTGTGCCAAGCTATTTCCGAGAGAATCCTATTGATACAGGTTCCATTTCTTTTCATTCTTTTTAAAGCTTTTCTGATTATCATATTGGTAAACAAATGAATGTGAGAAGCCTGTAGAAGGAAAATGGAGAAAGCCTGATGTATTATTAGGCATAGAAAGACTTAATCACCCGTAATTCCAATTACTCACCAGGAAGATATAGTGGTGACAGGTGGTAAACGAAAAATGACACAAGGTAATTAATTATAAAAGAGAAGGAAATAACGAGTCTTGTGGAATTAAAACATTTGCAAACATAACAAAGAAGCAAACGCAAACACACATAGATCAGATTGAATAAGCATGGAAATTAGAACTAATTGGAATTAAGGATTTAATAACCGAATATCAAGATGAAAGCTCTTGAGGGTTTCAAAAACCGCTCATTATGGTCATTGAAGGAAGATGCTGTCCACAACGCATCTTCATCAGTATTACTTTGTTTTATTTTATAAAAACCGACTTTTGTTTATCGTATTTGTTTAGGGATCGCTGTTATCGATCAAGTGCTTACAGTTCTTCTTACATTACCAATGTTTGTTGGCGCATCTGTCGCATGCATTCTTGATAATACTGTCTCAGGTAATTTAAATTATATTGATGGAGTATATTTTCAAAAGAATGTTATTAATAACTCATAAATCTCAGCGCAATAATTTTCTGCTCATTATGAGATAGCCTAAGTAATTCATATTCCATTAGTTGGAAGAAATTACTAAATTATCGTTTATTTGTAAGGAATTACTAGATTATCGTTTATTTATATCAAAAGAAAAAAATTGTAAGTCAATAAAAATAAAGTATATTTTTTTTTTTTTTATAGAGGCACAGGCTGCACCAAAACATATAAAGCATAAAAACCTTGAGAAAAACTATGTCAGCAATCATTTAATTATTTATATTTTTTTAAAGCTTCGAGGATACATCTATATTATTTTCATATAGAACTACCAATTAACACAATTCATTACAGGTGCTACTCGTGAACAACGTGGTTTACGTTCACGTGGTTTGGCATATGAGCTGGGTGAGAATAATTACGATGTATATGCATTTCCAACTTTTGCCATGAAAATGGTTGAGAAAGTTTCTTATTTGAAACTATTGCCGTTCATACCGAAAGAAAAGAAAATCACCAATCGTGTGAACGACTCATTACCGTGATAATGAGAATTTATAGTCTGTTAGGTATCAAGGGACAAGAATTTATAAAAATGTATCGAGAATTCTGAAATATTTCGAAAAATTTTCAAAACGTTGTAGAGAAACCTGTGCACTATTTTCATATCTGTCTTTTGAAGGCAATGGACAACGAAATTGATGACTGTAATTATCTAATATATTTCAATTAGCCCATCATTATGATCAATGCTTATTAATGTGTTCTCAACATGTCTGAAGCTTTTTATATAATAGATGCTTGCTTTTTTTCAAAAAATCGCTCTTGAAATTTTGCAAAATAATTTCTCAAGCCAAAGTTCTTTAAAGCAATGCATTCTTTAAAATTTTACCATTTTTTTCTCGAAATTTTTGTATATGCTCTATTCATAAACAGCAGAGAATTGTGAACTAAATCAAAAATTCCGTGTGAGTTCGGAGAGTATTAGAACAATTTAGAAAGCTTTAAATTGATACAAATACAAAAAACAAAAAAAATTGTCATTTCCTAAGCCAATTTCTCTGCTTTCAATTTCCTCAATCTTAACTTGCAAGATTATATATTTTGTTTTTATTTAGAGAAGTAGAATACATATCCTTATCTTAGTGGGTTACTGATCTCCCTTCTCATGAAAATCCTATATTCGTGATGCTGAAAAATCTTCTTGCGCAATTCTGATATGGAATTCTGATATTCCAACGTAACAATAAAAATGAATGAATTGATTGTGTTCTTCGAGATTATAAAAGGTCATTGCAATAGCTTTCTATGGTATTGTAAATATTCTTTATTGTATTATATTCAATCTCATTTGTTGTTGAAACATGATTTTTTAAATGTATATTATGCTACTAACATATTCTTGAATGTAAATGAAGTTATTCAAATGATATAAAAAAGACTTTAATAGGAGAGATGAATGAGTAATTGATGTAAGATAATTCGCGAGGGACAACATTAACTTCCGAAGATTTGACCAAAGCATGAAGACTAAATATGCTCGCAATATAATAAGAGAATAAATTCACATGAGAAAGTAGAGGACAATATTATTGAGGTAACTGTTTTTTCGATTTGACGAAGAACGAATGTTCCGAGAATGAATTCAAATAGTTGTAATCATACCTAGATGGATCAAGAAGGGATGGAATAGAAATATGTGATAAGAGTCTTGTAATTGGCGTATCGAAGATGTATTGGTTATCAATTCTTCAAATCAAGTCTTTAACTCATTCTCAAGCATTATAATAAAATTTGAAAGGGATAGACTAATTCATGAGAAGTAAGGATATAAGCAAAATAAAGACAAGAGAGAACTCAGGAAACAGATTGTAAGAGATCGAATTCTTTTTCCTAAATCGTAAACCACTAGTGAAGAATTTTAAATATATAATGGAAAATCGAGCGTGAATATTAAAATATAATTCAAGAGGATTTTTCAATTTTTAGAGAGAGAAAAGATGCAATTATACACTAAGAGAAGGACGACGAAAGAGAAATGAATTATGTCCTGACGATGAGATTATTTTGATTAATTGCGCAAGAAATTTAGAGAAAAAATTCGAACAAATAATACAAATTATGTACTTCGAATACAGAAAATTAACAGTACAGAATGTTCAAGTGAAAAATTAGAATCGGAATCTTCAGCATTTGAATCAACCGTTTTCAAAATTCCATCAGTCAATCTATCCGTAAATGCTGTTTTAGTAGCAAGACCATCTACTGAGCTTCCTAGGATTTTAGTTAAGAAAGAAGACCCATCATCTGCAGCTGTTCGTATATGAGAAGCTTGTGCGGTGCTTCCTATCTCCGTAGGTCTAAAAGTTCTTTCGTAAAATTAAAAAATGAAATAAGTCGATATTTATCTTCATTTCACTAAATCAAAGAATTTTCTTAATGAACGATTGTTTTAATTTGTTGTTTAATAAAATTTGAGAAAAATCTATTTCTTCAAATTTATTTATTTTTGTAACTATATTATACACCATGATATTTTTAAAATATGTAATCAAAAACCTCGACACCATCGTATCTGTCATTTCTAGGCTTGACGATTTTTGATCATCTCTTTGCATATTTAACATTCGATTGAAATCAAATGTTTCTGCCATAGTTGCTTAAGTTCAGTTATGATTTATTTTTGACAATTTTTCGTATTTAAAATAATTCATTTACTCCTCTTAATGAAAATTTTAAAGAAATATGCTAAAATGAGACGGAAAGCTACGAAATTTCAATCGCAAATAGTAAAAATTTTGAAACAGTATAATTCACTTGCCATATATAAACATGAAAATTATTTCTAATAGAAATTATAATAGTAAATAGACTCTCGTTCTCCATCAAAACAAAAATAAACTAATGACAAGAAAATTACTGTTTGCTTCAGACCATTGTGCTTCTTGGAAGTAACTTGATTCTTTCTGATGCTCTGTCGAAGGCATACTTGAATTTTTTTCCTTCTCAGTAAATGGTTGTTTCAACATCCTTTTATTCTGATTATCATTTCTTCCTATTGCACTATTACTATACTTTTGCAAATATTCCATCCGTATCCATTCATGACTTTCAGCATCTGGTCGTGGAGTATCCAATAAAGTACAAGCATCTAAAAAAATATTGAACTCAGATATCAAGAAAAAATTATATTTTTTCAAGAATCATTTTTTCATTTTCGAAAACCATTCTCTGATGATTAATTCTGCTTACCGATTTGCTTAATTTGCCGACGTAATTCATGTAAATTTTTAATTGAGATACATTTGGCTCTTTTTCTTTTCGTTTCCAAGGCATTTCTTGACTTTTCGCGATACAAAATTCAGGTCCCAATGAAAGGTAATATTCTGCAGTGGATAAATGAAGTCGATGCTCACGTAAGCTTTCTAAATCTTCGGCTATCTCGCCTAATCGTTTTTTAATTCTGACCAAATCGCCTTCCAATGCTGGTCCACTAAAAAAAAATTTAATGAAATTTCGGAAAGTTCAATCTTCAAAAAAACAGCACAGATCATTAAAATGGAAAACTTTAAGAAAATTTATTGAAAAAGAAACCTGATTAGGATCTAACCTTGAAGGTATTGGGTCACTTGGTTCAAGATTACCCAGTTCTGGTTCAGAGTCTGGTACAATAAGACATTTACCAAGGTCCCAGTGATATTTGTTTGTTGTTAAGCTGTCTAAGACAGATCGTCGAAATTGATTCGATGTTAACGGCTATTCATAATTTAAACATAATAAATTGCGAATTTTAAAAATTTATGGAAAATCCTTTAAATTTTGAAGCGTTGTGATGATCTTTAGAAAGTTATCACTAACGATTTCTTGCAACTTTTAGTTTTTGTCTGTTTCTATGCATTTATATAGTGAAATATACAAAATAATTATTAGTACCAAAGATTTTAAACGATATAAATTCGAATTTTACAAAGAAAAAAAGGAACAGAATTTTAATCATGGAGTTATTTAAATTATACCTGTCTGTAAATATGCATTTTAGATAATCTCGAGCGAGCATATTTCTGTCGCAGGAAATTCACATATTCATCCTTAATGGAATTACAATGAATTTTTTTGATTAAATAAAGAAAAAAATAGTGGAAAATTTTATGATTATGTAAGCCATAAAATTACAAAAATTTTAATACTCATCATGATGAAAATGGTAGCTCAAATGATCTACAAGGGTTGATTATATGGATTTCACAGAAATTAAGGAAAACTAATGAAAGAGAATCAGAATCTAGTTTTCTCTCAGTTGAAATAATAATGGTTAATCAAAGATTTGAAAAATTTTACAGAAAAGAAGAACAGATCTTAAGGAAAGTGAGGAGAGCGATTTATACGTTCTTAGCAATGAAGCGTATCATCCGGTGATACTAGGATAGTGCTCTTCACGATAAATTCTCAAAAAGGATTTATTATGAAAGATAGACTGAAAGGCGAACTGTATGACTGAAATTTTTGTTAAACTATGCTTTGACATGATACTCTAATGTAATCTAACTTACTCTCGTCTTTTTTGCTGTTCGTAGTTTTACATCCATTTTCACCAGCCTTTTCTCCAATTCATCTATATCATTTCGGGCAAATATGGAATCAGTCATCGCCGAAGACCTCAAATTGGGCTCTTAAAGGCGACAGCGATAAACCAAAAGCAATCACCATGGGAACCGATTCTATGATATCACTAAATTTGACTATCTATTGATTCTAATAGAACATCTACTGACGCCTTCTTTCTTTGCAATTGATATGCAAATTCGTGCGATTTAGAAAAATTGCATATTTCACTCATTTTATGATCAACAATAACAAACCAATAAATATGAAATATACAGACTAAACTATTTTAAATATGAATAATTTACAAAAATAAAATGTGCTAACACGGACCTAAAATAATATAAGACTGAATCTTTTACTTAAAAACAATTATTAAAAATAAGCTAAAATTTAAATGAAATATCGTAAGTATGATAATCTACTCAAATTTCAAGCCTATTAGATTAATATATTTAACTACCAATAATCACTACAGTCAAAAAGACTTCATCATGATTTCACTGTTAAATAAAAGAATGAGCTTTTATAGCAGGATAAAAAAGACGATTTAATTTTGTATTTGAATGTAACCTTTTCGGATAGGTTTTTGGCCATTTGTTATCTTTAAAAAACAAAACTGCTTTTTAAAAAGGAAGAAAATTTAGTAAAATTAAAGCCAATTAAATCATTTTTTGTATTATAGGGAATACAAAAATCTCTTTCAAGTAAAAAAATCACGATAAAGAAAAAGAAATCCATTCTCTAATAAGTTAATAATCTGAATACATACAAAAAGAGAAATCTATTCTACGGTAAGCTAATAATCTGAATACTTTTACTTAGTATGTAGATTCAACTGCAATCAAACGAATAATCTGGATAATAAGCATTTCTATAACCTCAATTTATCATAACACTTTTGCAGAGACTGTTCATGCAATTATTTTCTTTCCAAAAATTTATGAAAAGTTCATTAACATAATAACATTTTTTCCATCTATTATAGACGCGAGAAGCCGCTGCATTTTTAATTAAGTTAAACATGTGCATAATTATTTCAGATCTTCATCATTTTCACTACTTCTCCTTTCGCTAAAGCCGTTACCATTATTGCGGCCATTACGATCACTTTCTTCAGAACTAGCTTTTAATTCTTTTATTAAACGCAGATACTGAAAAATATGAGTTTCACGACTCTGAAACTACTAATTTTGGAAAAATAATTAACGTACCCTTTTACTTTAAATAGGAGATGAAACTACATTTTAAATATGCATCTATTCAAACACGGGAAATTTCGGATATAAAAAACTAGGTGTAAATGTTATTTTGAAAAAGTAAAGAAAAAAAATACTTCATTATCCATATTCCTTAGAACTGGCTGCTGAAGAATCTGTTGGAAACGATTACGATCACCCGATTCAAACGCTGAGATCAGTCCACTGCAAATCTTCGCATCTTCCGAAATTTCAAAATCTTCATATCTGAATGAACAAAGAATAACAGAAGTAACTTTATATTTTATTCATTGAAAATAAAAAGCAATAATAAAAATATGAAATGAAAGCATATACCAAGTAGCAAAATTTACTTGAGGAACTTCTGGAGATTTTTTGTAGCTGATGCTGAATCATTACGCACTAGCTGGACAAGAACAAGAGCGGTAGTTAGCTGCCCTACTCGACCAACTTCCTAAAATAGAAAGGTACCATAATAGTACAAGGGAAACAGATGATGAGAAAAACATTAGATCCTCCAAATAAATAAAGCACATGGCTATAATAGAAAAATTACATAATTTCGTTTTTAAAAATAGATAGAGAAGAAAAAGTATGAGACAAATGGCATATTAAATTATAGAAATTCATATTCAAATTGTTTTAAATTTTCGTCTCTTAAAAATGAAAGGAATTTTATTTAACTGATTCTATAAAATTACATTTCTTTTAACTATATTTAAATGGATTGATAATCCCACCAGATCTTCGAATTGAGAACCAAAATAAAACTAAAAATCTTTCCAAAGAATTCTAAAAATAATTACAACAAATATAATTTTTGCTTTTTTTACGATTCACAAAATCTCATGTTCAAAAAAAACCATGACCGAAAAGACAAACAATATTACAGCAAGAATGAAATTAAAAATACTTTAACTTTCATGTATTTTTCGATTTCTTCACCAATCATATCAGCTGCTTCCTTATATTTTTTCAGTTTCAAATACAGCTTAGTCAGCCTAGTCATAAATTCACTAGCCATACGCGAACGATCTGAGTCTTGTACCACTGTCAGTGCTTTGTGATAAACCTGAACAATTTGATCAAACCAAAATTTTCAAAATACTATCCTTCAAGAAGTTATATTTTAAATCCGATCTTGTAATTCAATTCAAACTCATATTCAAAAATAATAAAAAAACTAAAAAAATAATCGAAAGAATTAAACCTGAAAAAATTTTAAGGGAAGATCTCATCTTTCGAAAACTGGATCAAACTCAAAAACTTGCTTCTTCTTCACAAAATCATTTGAAAAAACTAATGAAATCAAATTGCGTTTTTGAAAATTAAATTCATGAAATGCTTTTCAAAATTTGATTGACTTCTTCCCTCTGCAAACTTAAAGAATTTTTAACCTAAATTCATCAAAAACAATTCTGAAAAAAAAGATTGAAAAAATAAAACCTTAATAGCCTTTTCAGGATCGACATCTTCTAAACATTTTGCAGCTTTATCAAGAGCCATAGCTGATGTATCGGTACTTCCTGATTCGGCATATCCATCTGCAGCTAAATCCATATACTTCAATGTACCACAACTATCGCCCATTTCCTTGCAAATCGTAGCTGCATTTTCATTGCATCTAAGAATGATCTAACTAATTACTGAATGCATTTTGCCATTTTTGGATCAAATGATCTCAAAGATAATTCGATCAAATTGAATTTACAAGACAAAATACCTACTTGGCCCACTGAAATAAACTGCCATTTTCTTTATGCATTTCAGCGGCTTTTAGATAAGCATCACGCGAATTTTCCATTTGGGAGGCATTTTTGAAGCAGACGGCTGCTCGATCGTACTCCATTGCTGCGCTATTGTAATCGGGTTTGAATTTCATTTTCATGACTGATGTTTTCAGGCTGGAACACGATCAAAAATAAATTGTCGAGAACCGTTTCGAATTCAAACAGAAATGCGTTATACTGATGCTTTAGATAATTGAGTAATATAGAAATTATAGTGAAAGTTAGCGATATCTTACATGTTTCCTAAGGCTTATGTTGTTCAAAGAATCAACTCACTGTGCTTCAGCCTTTCTAATACATTCATTTGCTTCTGCAATACGACGTCTGTTTATTTCGTTCATCTTGATATTTCAAAATTAATTCACTGATATGAAATTATACTTACAATAAAGTTAAATCATGTAATCATTATAAAAACGAAAATGAGGAAAAAAATCACCACGACATAGTTTAAAAGTGTCATGCCAAAATCATAACATCAGTGATATCCTTCCTCACTGTTAAAAATGGCGACTAATTTATAATTTAAAAGCCGCGAAAAGAAAAATATCACGTTCCTTTGAGTGGGTAATAGAGAGTAACAGGGCTAAATCATGAACCACTGTTAGAAAAAAACGTTTACACGAACAGAGAAACTACAGTAACAAATATAATCTTAACGGAGAGGCTATTCAAAAATCGATGGCTGTTATTTGATCAAGTCGCTGTGAAACTTTTTATCTCGCTCGCTTTGAAGAGGTATTGTCAAGTCCTAAAGGTGATATCTTGATAGTTATTTAGAACGAGAGGGAGAGACGATTGTTTAGGACGAGAGAGATGGACATTCTTCTTTGCTTTCATCATGAAGAACAGAAATAACTACTAATGAGTAGTTAGCAACTTTGCATAATTTACAAATTTGAATCATTTTTACCATCAACTCCTAAAATAGTAAGAGACAAAATTGCCAGAACTTCGCAGCGTAAATGATTACAAGTTGAATTTTTCTGATAGAAAGCTTGAAATGAATTAATTTCATTTAATTGCTGTAACGTAGTTAATCATCATTAAATCTAGCCATCTACTGATCTATTAAAAAATTTAATTTTAATATATCAGCTGGATCAGAGTACAACTTTTTGCTGCGCTATTATAATCTCTTACTTTTATGCATAGAGCCTGAACCGCGATGGTAAGATTCGCGTTGTCGATGGCATCAATAACAACCATAGCCTTTTGTATCGTCTTTATAACAATCAGAATGTGTTTCCGTTAATTCCGTAGTGTTGCTTATCCACCACAGCTTTATGATTAACATAGTGCATATCAACAATTTATAATATTGATCACATTCCGAATAATTTTCATTCCGAATAATTTTATATATCAAAACTATAGAAATACTTGAAGGCATTATTTATGGCTTTTCTGAAAGGCAAAATTAGAGTTCAAAAGTCGGAAGAGAGAGACAAAAAGAAAACCAAGAAACAATGTAAGAGAAGAAATTAAGAAGGAAGGAGAAGAAAGAATTGAGAGATTCAGGAGATACTATTTCATGGATACGAGAAACATCAATTCTGGATATCAAATTAAGATATTCCCTTTATGATTATCAGTAACAATATAACGCTAAGAAGATCGGATGGGATGCTGAATTATAAGTCTCTTATACAAAAACTTCTAAAAACATGCAGTATTACTGCCTACAAACAATAAAAGCAGAAGTAGTATGAAGAGTATCACCGATTTGTATATCGATTCGTTCATGCGATGAATATTTCTTTTAAGTTATGGTTACTGTAGAAAATAGAACTGATTAAATTCTTAACAATTTGTTGTTAATTACTTTCATCAGTGCAATTAAAGCTTATCTCAATCACAATAGTTCGAAGAGCAATTATTGTTGCTTACTTTATATCAAATAATCATACTAGCAAAACTACACAAGTGAAGATTTGATTAGCCTAATCAAGGATGAATATTAGATAAAAGCAAATGATTAATATTTCATAACTTCTATGCAGTGCATATAAATAATTAATTAAGCAACTTGATAGTTCAATTCGAAGGCTTTATTTCAACTCATGAAATATTTACATTTCGGCATCTTTATCTCGAGGAATTTATAAATTTCTTTCCATTGCAATTTCCTTACCGTAATAAGGTTTTGCTGAATACACTATGAGAATAAAACAAATATGCATGAAAATAAATTTTATTGATATTTTGAGGTTATAATGAATAGTTTAACATAATTCATTTATATTCGCTTGTCATTGCTAACGAAATTATTGTTATTTGTTATTGTTAGTTAAATGATAACTTATCTAGATCCATGAATCAATTTATCAATCAATTTCAAGCAAGACTTGAATGTATTACAATATTATCGAGACAAATTTGATCAGTCAAGTACTTCCGACAAAAATCGTGAGATTTGCAAGCAAAATCCAGTAATTCAGAATCAAAAGGAAGTGAGATAGTAATAAATACAGCAAACTATGCGATGCATAAAAGAAATAACACTACAGTGGAATAACGTTAAAATATTTTGAAAATTGTCGAGTTTTCTAAGTAAAATACTTGTTAAATAACTTTATTTGAAACTTTGAATTGCTTGAATTCAAAGGATTGCTGGAAAAATTTTGCAAACGAGCCTTGCGAACTAATAGTAATTAAAAGATTCATTCTTCAAAAAAATTTAAAGAATGCAAAAGAGGTGCATATAAATGGAAAGGAAATGCTTGTTGAAAGGCCTGATCCATGGCCAGTATGAAAAACTGATTTCTAATTCAAGATAATTTCTATGAAAAAATTAATTAAGTTTAGAAATCTTCATATAACATTGAAATATAATTTGCTAGAACGAATCATGATATTTGAAGAAATACGGAGGATTTTTGAAAGAAAAGAATGACTAATTTTATGAATAAAGTTACCAAATTAGAACCTGGCAACAGAAAATAATAGTATTCATATATTCGTTCAACTTTGAAGCTGTAATATATAATTCTTAAATAGCGCAAAATTGAAAATCATGAACTAAAAACAATGAAAAAATAAAAAATAAATTCGAAAGGCTAAAGCAGTGGAAGAGAAGGAAGCATCTTAAAATTCCGCATTTTGCAACGCATCTTATCTCTTTGACCTATCACTTGTCAAAAAACTTTCCTTTTTTCGATTTAAGAAAACTTATTTAATTTTCAAATTTCCAATATTTCAGAGAGTGAACTAGCCAAATTTTTCATAAAACAGATTTCATACAACGACACCAAAGTTTTTATAACTGTGAACAAAGATTTGCGAATCTTGGCGTAAAAATTATTATTCTTAGAACTATATTCTTGAAATATCAGTAGTTCCATAACTAAGGTGCCAGCGTCAAGTTCCAATAAGTTCAAAAATTTCTGACGATTCCGTAACAACAGCAACACATGATTTTACGACATCCAAAAATTTTTCCTCCAAAGCGTTTGTTATTGGTTTTTCAACTCCCTAAATTCCAAAATGACAGAAAACATAAGGTACCTAGTTTCCACATCCTTAAATCAAGATAGACAAAGATCTTCATTTCTTTTTAAAGTGATTAAATATTTTTGAACAAAGAATCTCTTCTTTTAGAATAAGTTGACATACATTTGACATACATATGTTGGCAAAAAATAAGCTTTGTTCCAAAGATTTATATTTTGCAAGAACAAAACAAAGAATAAAGAACAAAAGGTGAAAACAGCAAGAAAATGACTGGAAAAACGACTTAATTACACAGTCATATCACAGTCGAAATCAGAAATACGGATTACTAACAAATGAATAGCATATGAATATTAATATAACGAACGATTCAAGTAGATGAGGAAACAGCTAGTTTCTTGAGATGTTCCATGAAAATTTGCAAGGAAACATCATCCGTAAACACCGGTGCACCCCTTCCTAAAATAACAACTCACTTTCAACATATAACGCACCATTAGCGTTTTAGATTTAAATGGAACAGGAAATATGAGTCTAGAACACGTTTTAGTGAGCTTTTTAGTAAGCTTTTTTACATTTTTAGAGACGGTAGAATAATTACAAATATTACCAAGAAACATAGAACTTGCCGCAATCATTAAATTCAGCACCGCGAAGATGACTACCTTGAGATTAAAATATTAAAATAAGCTAGAAAAAGTTAATAACTCGAACTTATTAAATTTTCTCACATTATCATATATAAAAATTTTCTCCTTTCAAAATAAAAAAAATGATTACGAAGATATGAATCTTACCGCTGCATATGGATTATTATGAGTCAAGGACGGATTAACTTTGGATAATAAAAATCGAGCCTGAAATATATAATGAAATCAAATCTCGAAAGAGATCAATAAAAATACAGCAAACTTTACAATAAAAAACTTTCAAACTTATGCAACAAATAAATAAGGACGAAAAGAAGCTATCATTTCCTTTCAATATATAATAGAAACCTTGAAAAGTTTTAATTCCGCTTTTGCATTTCTAAATAACCTCATCTCTTTAAACTTGAAGCTCATAATCTTATCTGGAGATATCTAATTGAATGTGTCAAAAATCTTAACAAAATATAGAAAACGAACCTGAGAACCTTCATATTCGGTAACAATATAACGTGGCATGGAAATCTCTCTTGTAAAATTGTTGTTGCGTCAGCTACTGGCGCTTCGAGCAGTTGCTTGAATGCACTATACTGTGGGTCCTCTTGATAGTTCATTTTACGCCATGCGGCAATTGTCTAGAAATATGAAAATCCTACAAAACTAGAAATTTAGAAATCAAAAAAATGTATTGATCATGCAAGAAATTTTCTAAAAATGTTAACCTGGCCATGATAAATTAAAACATGAAAATAATCATCCATCAACAAAATTCGATCTGGAAGGATGGATGAAGTATCTAGCAAAACCGGTTCTGGTGGACCACTGAAAGAATAAGCAAACAATACAGGTTGTATCATAGTGGTGCTTTCCAGTACATTTTCGAACATCAAAATATGCCTGAAAGCGACAAAATCTTTCAGATACAACGTGATACTGGAATATCAAATTCATAATAAGTAAAAATCAAATAGCATTTTAATTCGACAATTTCTGTCATTACTAGGACCAATTACTTTTCATTTGATTTTTGTAATTTCATTTTGAAAACGAGTGTGACTTACCGATAATAAGATGTTTCATCCGGTGAATTATTAAACACCTGTAAAAATTGTGAACGTCGCAAATGAAACATGAACTGCGGAAAAAGAGCAAATTTCTCGGATAAGCAGAATGATGATGGGTCATCCTGGAAACATGACACGAAAATTTTACACTGATAAGATAAGAGTGTTGATAAACCAAATGTCCAATAAACACTCAAGCTAATTTAGTAGTTGTATTCAGTTTTTTTTTTTGAGAAGTTAATAACTGTAAACCTTGAAACAAAAAGGTGATCATTTTCATAAAGATGCTAAAGCTAAACGGTAGAAGAACTGAACTGTAAAATGGAAAACGGAGATAACACTTACTTTATGATATTCACCAAACTTCTGACATAAACGAATTAAACTTCTATCCAGCCAACGCAATGCATCTGGTGTGTCGTTTTCTGATGATGCACGCCAAGAAGCCAATCGAGCCATTATTACCGCCCCTGCTTCCTAAAGTAATATACCAGAGAATACGGCTTCCTTTATTTAAAAATAATCATTAAGAAATAACTTGAATGAAAAAACATAACAGTATGCTAAAACCCATAGAATGGGGCTTCATAGAATAGCTGAATTGTCTGAATTGCTGCATACTTCCTCAAAAATTTGAGTGACAGATTTTTCTGATAAAATGAATTACCATTCACTATTCCAGACTGTAATATAATTTCGAAAAAATTAAAATGATTAATGTGCAATAACCTGGTCAAAGCCATATGCGATGGTCGGCTGCTGAGTAGCCATATCAGTCCAATTTCGGCATGTAGTTGTAACACGAATACGCTTTCGTCCATCCGGATGCTGATACTGAGTCACAAATTGTACCATACCATGCGAGCCTTGTGGTATTCCAGAACCATGCTACAAAATTATAACAAGAATAAAAAGTGCTGAAAAATTATTAATAAAATACAGTGTTTAATTTTTAAACGCACCCCACCCCAAAGCAGAAAAATTGCAATTTCTTTAATTTTTCACATACCAAAAGACAGAATACGTTTACAATCTGAAAAGGAGTATAAATGGTAGTTATTGCAAAATAAAGACTTGTGATAACTTATAATGTGCAACAGAACTTCCCATTACTAGATAGATTTCGGTAAGCGGAGTAATCACGATAAACTAGAGAAAATAAAGATTATAGAAAAACTCGAAAAAAATACGGAATAACCTGCGCAACAATTTCAAACAATACAGCAATTGTTGTTCGTGGGTTGATAGAACAAAATTTCCACTGACAAGTACCACCAATACCCATTTCTGTATCTGATACTGAAACGTTCTTTACGCCACCATTTGCACAGCAACCAAGAACACCTTCGATTTTTAAACCATTACCAACTTTCACCTGTATTTTAGACTTTTTAAAAGATTTAAAATCTTAGTGTAGCAAAAACTGAGCAATATGAAGAAATGATGAAACAAAGAAGTTTAAACAAAAAAGACTTTATGTTGCATTGTTTTTTCTTCAATTAAATTTGAACGAAATAAATTTCTTTCACAATGATTACAACTCTGAATCAGTAAGACGGTTTTAAAGATTTAAAAGTAAAATATAATTTCATACAGCAATAAATTAGACTAAAAACCATATGATTCTACATAAAGAGACGCACTTCCATAGTCGCGTTAAAGCCCATTTTGAGGAATCCGTTACAATTTTTCTCGAAAACACGTTGATAGGTTTGTTTGAATAGTGATGATTTGAAACTATCACCCATAACTACATTCCTGCAAAAAAATTAGTCATAGCCCCGAGAAAAAGTAACTTCGAAACAACTTCAAACAAAATATCAATCAAATGCATCCGATATCTTACTGTTCCATCTAATCAATAATGTTATGACCATATGACATCAAAAAAATATCTATGAATATATCATTAAGACTGCTATTAAAAATTTCTTTCTGAGAAAATATAAAAACATAAAAATAAAAGATTTTTTCAAACTGAAAGTACTGAAAAATATTTGATTGAAACCTGCAGTTGTGTTGAAACACGCATGCATTTCATACAAGCCTGTTTGATCAAGTGCGCATGAATAGATATCAATTACATGGCCATTTTTTACTGCACGTGCAGCCAAACCATCGTAGAATTTTGTTGCCTGAAAAACAAAAATGTTTAATATGGTATTTGAGTTAACGTTTTATAAACTGATTATAATACTTCCTGTGATTTTCAGTAAGAAAGGATTAGTATTTATGTTATTTGCTCGTAGTAATTCGCAATTTAATTTAATCTTATTCATCATTCTCGCGTTTTATTCAAAAAATATACACTAAATTCTTATATAAAATATCAAAAACAAGATATAGCGCATAAAGTTAATACCTTTTTAAATACGGTGCGTTGTCTTCCTTAATCGTGTGCCATGAACGGATTGGATTCTTAAGTTCTTCACCCACTACAGCTCCTGGTCCATGAGTACAAGCACCACCAATGAATAACATGATTCTGGGCTCCAGTATTGGGAAAACACGCCTACAGCAAATTTTATTTTAGAAATTTTATTATAATTTTATTATTTTACCTTCCTTAAAAAATTCAATTTTTTTCGACTTTTAAAAATAAACAGAACAAATGTACAAATTTTCGAGTTCCCTACAAATTGAAAGCATAACCTCAAGTAAAGTAACAGCGACAGCAAGCGCACTACCCGTCGCACGAAGGGGACGATGTCCTTGAGGAACTGGCCAACGGTCTGGTACAGTTTGTTCAATGAGATCATTAATTGATATTTCACAATCACTTATCGGCTGAAATAAATTATAACGTTAATAAATTACAGCAACAGGAACTTCCCAAACTTCACACTATGTGCCTTATAAAAATCACCTGCAAGAATTTGTTAAAAGGAGGTGGGCTGCTTCCGGCAACTCCTTGTACAACGACAGGACCACTACCGGGAACACCAGCAGATCCCATAGGAAAACCAGATTTCTGTTGCGATACTGGACCTGATATTCCTGAACCCGCTTGCTGATGAGCACCTGGAGCTGTACCAGCATTCAATGGTCGACCAATATTCATCATTAGAACATCTCGAATTTGTTTTTGATTAATTTCTTTGGTGCCCTAGAATTCGTCTTCTGATTGTTTAGACTGATAAAACATTCTCGTTTTAATCAACTAATTAAGAACTCGGGCATACTGGGACAAAAATAATCACAAAAATAAGTTGTTTTCACAAAGATTTTCTTAAATCTAATGCAGATTTCTATAATGTCAATATATTTACCTTGAAGACATACGCTCGTGAGATTCCTTGCACATTGAGCTCATGTAATTCAATCATTCGTCCAAAAGTAATCAAACCGACTAATGCATCAGCAGGAAGGAGAGAAAGTGCAGTTTGGATAGATTCTTTTAGTGCTTTCAATTCTTCTGTAGAAAGGCAAGTATCCACAACGAAAAGAAATATTGGTGGCAGAGTTGTAGCCTTCTGCAATGGATGTGTTAATAAAATATTATGCTCCATAAGAAGCATACTACTTGGTGAAAGTTTTATGAAAGTTTCAAATACCAAGGAAACTTCCGATACCATTGTTGATTCTTCCAAGATAATACTGAAGACTGGAAGCTGGCTTCTTGGATAAAACAATATCAACTAAAGAAATGATATCGAAACATGAAACCTCATAAATATCTAAAGTAGTAAGTGGATACAAAATGTATCAAATCCCTTGCAGTTAACTGAGTCATAAAATATCTACTTTCAAGGTATATTCGATTGTTGTAAATTGCGGATAGAGTTCTGGTGGACGGTTATCTTCTGCAATCATGCTGTAATGAGGAGGGAATGGATTGCGCTGATTGCAAAATGGACAAATCCATGTTTTATTCCGGAAATCAACCGTACTGAAACGACTTTTGATTATACCTGACCATTGAATATCTTTTAGATCAAGAAGTTATTTTCCCTGTAAATTGATAATTCAAAAATCACTAGCCAGAGAGTATTTAAGACTGCTTTGCAGGATGCCTTTTGACATAAAACAGGATCATATTCAAGTGACGGCTGGTGAGGTTGATTACATGGGCGCTCCTGAAATTTAATTTGTAATGGAAAACAACTGATGGACAACGCAATTCAAGGAACAGTTTAAATGACTTGTTTAAAACTTATCTAGGCTAAGTGAAATTTAACTTCACATATTCTTCAATTTATTTTCGATAAACTTGGAAAAATTGATATCTTACTTTGAGAGGAGTGAAAAGGCAGCCACAGGTATAATAAGCCTTTGCGCATCGATCCGTGAATGCGGCCATAAATTCCAAGTCATTTGGACGCCATCAATATTAGCTTGGTTTGCTAAATACTCTTCCCACGCTGCCATTTCTCGCGCTTCTGTGCAATTTATATAACTTAAAAATAAAATTTTAAGAGAATATATCATTAAAAACAACTATAGACACAGAAAATAGAAGGATAATCAATTCCAGTAAAGCGACAAGAATAGAAGAAGGACTCCCACAAGTTAAAAAAGGACTGATATATTCCTTTAAACTCAGATATCAAATCGTTTCATGTAATTTTCAAACGATTTGACTATTAATTTATCAACAAACGGCAATGTTTTCATTTAATTCATCACAGAATGCATTATATTTAGGATATAAAAAAACTGTTGAGTCAACGGATCAATGTTTCTCAACTGCAAAATACAAATTTCATAAAAATAACATCAAAAATCGATGGAATCATTCACATTGCATCATTACGTTTTAAAAATAACTGTTACGAATATAAATATTAGAGAATAGCAAAGCCGAACCCTTGACAAACTTTATCCTCTCAATTAAGCTCATTTGTTCCACAGGTCAATTTTCAGATTTTGAGAGGTGTAGCAAGATAAGAACCATGAAACAGAAAAATCTCCACGTGTATAATCCGGAAACACGGTGTGCAACTTGTGGACATATAATGCTAATTTTTATCTAAATTTATTCAAACCAATTTTCCGTTCGAAATAAGTGAATTAATTAATAAGAAAACTTCAGCAGTCCCACTAAAAATTATTGAAAATATCTCTTAGTTAAGCTTACTTGAGATTTGATCAGACTGAGATAGAAGAAGACGTAAATGAAACACCTGCAGTGCCAATACTGTGGTAGCAATATTAAACCATCTTTTTTAAAGTCCGAATTGAATTCAGTAAAAAATGTCTGTTAGAAAGAATCAAGATTTCTTTATTTCCTAATGTTTCTTCAACACTTTATTGTAACAGAATATATACATGAAAGATACAATAATAGCGAATAATTGCCTGAAGTTGTTAGAGAAGTTACTATAAGAAATTGTTAATATAGTAATAATAACTTAAGTACAAAGTTGTACACTTAAAACATTTAATCATCAATATACGGCCATGAGATTTCATAGATATATCTGCAAATAACGTCATATTTTTTAGCATTTCAAATAAGTAAAAGGGGTTTCAGGTAAGTCATTGTGGTTTACTCTATGCCCCTTCACACATCACTCAGCAACACAACTCCTGTTTGTCAAAACAGTGATTCTGAATTTTCCTATCAGGAGAACGGAATACGCATGTTTCACAGCGACATTTGGGAATGGTTTGAGTAATAAGGGCCGCAATCGTGGCTGGTGGTATAGATATGGTACATTGTCGGTTTGGGTAAGCATAATTAATGTGGTAGGGTGAATGGTGATAATAAGGGAATGTTGGGTGGCATATTTCGTGGTCAGGTAGCCAGTATTCGTATCAATCGTTTATATGAATGTCACGGAAATCTGTTGCTGATTGGCTTTTAGTCAACATTTTGGTTAAAGTGCTTTTTTTTTTTGCTTAATTAAGATATGATATAAAGAATAATAAAGTTATAGACCTTGTTTCACAATTTTTTTATACTTAAATTGAGTTATTGAATTGAAAGACTTCGAGCAACTGGAAGTAAATCAATTAAGTCGTATAACGTTTTGTTTGAAGAACTGATTTTTTTACTTTATTATTTTAGAGTTTTATATTAGCATGCCTCCAAAAACAGCAGCGAAAACTGGTAAAGGTGGAAAAGGTGATTCGAAAGCTGTAGCGAAGGCACCAAAAAGAAGGAAGGTGGAGGAGGTGGTAAGGCTAAGAAAAAAAGTGGTCTAAAGGAAAAGTTCGAGATAAATTGAACAATATGGTCCTTTTTGATAAAGCAACTTATGAAAAACTGTATAAAGAAGTATGTTTTTTCTACATTTTATTTCTTCTTAAAGAAATATATATAACATCATAACGTAAAGAATGTAATAACCAAACGATATCAAAGCACAGTGAGACTATGCTGCAGAAATTTCAAACAGCTCACGAATCCTATTTTGAAGAATCCAGTTAGGCAAACTATTCGACACCCCAAAGAGTATCGCTCAAGAAAATGAATTTAAAGAAAATTACGTTACGTGTTTTGGTAACTTCATCATTTCAAAAGTTGCGTTCAGAATGCTTTTATTACAGGTTATTACATATAAGCTTATCACACCGTCAGTAGTTTCGGAAAGATTAAAGGTTCGAGCATCCTTAGCAAAGCAAGGACTTCGAGAGCTTCTTGCAAAAGGTTTATATTATGCTTGATAATGTCTGTATTTCAATCGTAATGTGAACATAAACCTTACTGAAGAATCAGACAAAATTGTTTGGCATTTTTCCTCTCAAGTACATGCTGCAAACAGAAAGGTTTTCATAAAATTAACTTTGAACGGGCTGTTTACTCGTTTTCGATATCTGCTGAATGCACAACAAGACAAGTTTGCGCACCAATCACCAATCTCTTGCTGCATAGTAATATGTGGCTTTTGTTAAAATTTTTGTAACACCACTTTGAGTTCTTAATATACTGGTCGGTCAAAGATACTCTCGTTTACCAGTAGTTTTTGATAAACTCTGCCATCACTGCCATTGTATTTGGCTTTAAAACATTACACCTAGAAGCGTCTTGCTTCTCATTTCTTCTTATAAAGCTTTTCGTTTTTGCAGGAATGATTAAGTGTGTGGTACATCACGGCGGACAACTCGTCTATACAAGGTGCACGAAAGCAGATGATACTATTGTTGAATAATTTTGCTTTGTTATTGGCTTTTTGTTATAAAATTTCTCAGTTGTTAGCATATCAATAATATTTATGGAATGGGTTATAAATGAAATAGGTAGTTGCATACTTTGAGGTGAATATATGTTATAAGATTCTTATAATAGTAAGTTGTTTTATGCAGTTTATTAATCAGTCCAGTGAAACTTTGTCGTCTCTTTTTCAAAGACTATTCTCAAATCGTAATTACTTAGAAAAACTAAGGCGATAAGAATAATCTCTCCAGTGCTATTAGATTGTATCTAATCTATCGGGGACAACTTTTGGAAAATACATTTTCCGACATTATCTTTTTGGTTTAATTAGTTTATTTCTTATTCTTCAGTTGGTAATGTGAAGCAGTCCAGCTAGTTTTGTGGAATATTCAGTTTAAAAATAATTTCAAACTTGAAGATTTATGGTTTCCTTCTGATTCTGCTGAGGAGTTGTGGTCATGACCTTCGACTCTTGGGAGGTTTTTTAAACATGATTTAAATGCAATTAAAAATGAACTAGTTGATATAAAATTTGATAATCTGGTAATTGGATCGCAGTAAATATGAATATACGCTGGGTCGATTCAAAAATTAAGTTTTAGGTTCGCATTCATTCTTGTTTCGATATAAGACACGTAGAAAACGTCAACGTCTTCTGTTGCTTTCCTTCAATTTTTCGTTCGTATGTTCAAGTTGTTTCTGGAATGTATAGATCCTTCATTACTATGGTTTTTAAATTTTCGTTACAATCCACAATGCAGTAATCTTCTAATTGAGTTGAATCGTGAAGTCATGGATCTCAGTTCGCGATAAACTTGCTTTGTATTCTTCACCGATGAATTTTTGAAGTTTGTTTACATTTAGACTGAGAATCATTGCTTCTATTGGTAACGTGAGATTCCAATTAATCTTGACAATTTTGTTTTCCTTGAAAATTGGAAAAAATTAGTCGCCATCCTCCAAGGAAATATTTTTTCTAATCAAATTGAAAATAACTAGCCAAAATTAATAATGGCTTTATTAATAGCTTAATTACTAATGTTCTTGGACAACTTTAACTCATCTTCTTCTTGAACTTCTTAATCAAAAAATGAAATTTAGTAAAAATATGTCTCACCCTGATCGCTTTAGTTTGCGTGAATTGGAACTGCATTATTGCAGAGATCACCTTCAAAAAATCTTCACATATTTTGAAACTAAGTTCTGAGAATGTATAACAGCTCAAAAAATAACGTAAGGCTTAAATTAAATTGCAAGCAAAGTAAAGTAGGGATGAAATAAAATAACAATCAACAAATCCATCAAATTCTAGGTTTGATTATGCTAGCAACCGTTCTAACATGCTACATGATTTTCTTCGTACCAACCAGAAATACGATGCGACCGGTTAAAGACATATCTTCGATTAAAACGCATTGTTTTTCTTTTTGTAATGTTTTTATAATCAAGAGATCAAAATTATGTCTAATATGAATTGTTAAAAATAATTTGCTCGAAATTTCCCTTCATATTTTAAATGTTTCACGTAATAGTCACATTAATTAAACTATGCACGAAGGAAATATATTAAGACACTGGAACTCATTCAATTGAGGTTATTCAATAAGAATCTTTTTTGGAAAAACTGAAGCAGAATGGCAATAATTCCCATGACCATTTTAAAAGTCCTCTTGCTGCATACTGTATACAGGAAACGGTTTGTCTTTATTCTATCAAATATTAATAATAGATAAGATTATCAATCGATGAATAAGTTCCGAGTAGATAAATTGAAATACATGTGAAATGAGAGACATTTAATCAATATTGCTATAGCAATTATAAATGGTAATGCGAACGATTCATTGATCATCATCGACTACAAATAGAAATTAGCAGTAGTTATTTTCTGAATCTACAAAGATTCCGAGAATATTCGGAAATTTTATTATGCTGCACAATACACAAAAACATCATTAACTTCTTAGAATCTTTATTTTCAAGAAAGTACGTAATTTTCTCGTGACATTTTTTGGAATCTTTACCGCTATTGTTTATATTTCGCCCATTCTTTGCAGTGATTTTATTGCCGGAGAGGGCTTACATCTTCATATTTATTTTCTACTTTCAAATTAAATTAACCACAAATTAATCAAATCCAATTAAAAGGACTTCTATCTTGATAATCTGAAATTTATCTTTCGGCTGTTTTTTTTAATTTTCTTCATTCCATATTTATTTTCTGTTTTCAAATTAAATTAATCATAAATTAGTCAAATCCAATTAAAAGGACTTCTTCCTTTGATAATCTGAAATTTATCGTTTGGCAAATTTTTTTAATTTTCTTCATTCCTCATCAGAAAAGCTTCCCAGCTATTACTATATCTATCGATGTAAAAAGTATAATAACAACAGAAATCATAACTGCTCAAGTGACACGTGAAAGCAGTTTTAATCGTCACAATATATTAAAAATTAATGAAATATGAAGAGCGACGTAATACAGCGTCACCGAAATTCTTCAGGTTTCACTAACTTTTACGATTGAGCGCAACCTGTAAGTAAAACACTTATTTTCAGCAAAAAAATTCAAAAATTTCAGAATTGATACAGTCCATAAGCTGTTGAAATTCACTAGCGGACAAATAACGAAAAAAACTACTCCAAATAATTAAGTTTTAGACAAGCAAGAAATCTCACTATTTCAATACTTTCCCATAATTTTCTTTCAAAAAGTTAACAAAAGAAAAGAAGCAAACTTGTCGCCCGAATGCAACGCTTCAAAGACTGTATTGATTTCCGCAAGATCGTAATGACCGGTAATGAATTCATCAAGTTTTATTTTACCTTTATGATACATATCAACTAATTTCGGAATATCATCAATGCTTTTCCATCCTGAAACTTAAATGAAATGAAGGAAATAACTTACTTTATTTTCAAAACGAATTAATTAAAATTAAGCAACATTATTGTTTCATTTTAAAATGAATTGATTCAACTTATATATAATGTTATCTGAATTTAAATTCTTCCAAAAATGACAATAATGAATAAAAATTTTATTCATCTCTTATGTCTTATCCCCAGAATTAATGAAATCAACTATGGTAAACAATGGAACCTCCAAAAGCTGATCCTTTCCATGTACGACCAGTAATAAGTTGGAACGGACGTGTTGATATTTCCTTCTCTGCCGCAGCAACACCAATAATACAAGACACACCCCAGCCTTTATGCGCTGCTTCAAGTGCTTGACGCTGAAATGTACGAAAAAAAGCGCTAGAATGAAACACTACATTCAGTGGCGAAGAACTTCTCTCGAAAATTTATAAAAATATCGTGTATATTATTGGCAAAAACATGGTCAAGTTAGAAAAAGTGACCATTGTTTCAACAAGTCCAATGCATTCAAAAGTATAATCGAAGCCTCCATCAAATTTGTCAATGAGAAATGCTTGCAGCGACTGATCCTTTGGAATATCATTTGGATTAATGCACTCATTTGCACCAAATTCAATAGCTTAAATATAGTTTATCTTCATATGAGGTTATGTTAAAATTACTAAAAATAAACAAATCGCTCAAAAACAAATAAATCATTATCGCGGTCAGCAGTGAACAAAAGGAAATCACCTTTCTCAAATTTTCTTGCATTTCTATCAATTCCCACGATCAACTTGGCGCCAGCAATTTGAGCTCCCATAATGACGGCCAACCCAACAGTACCAAGTCCCCAAACTGCAACTGTAGAGTCCGGTTCAACTTTGCAACTGTTCACTACTGCTCCATAGCCGGTTGAAACGCCACAGCCGAGCAAACAAACTTTGTCCATCGGTGCATTATACGGTATCTTAAAATATTTTTAAAAATGTGCAATGATTACTAAACTTATCTTTTGAAAATACACAATAGATAATTCTATAGAATATTGGTTCCAAGCCCATTGTAAAGAACTCCAAAAGTTTTCGGAATTTAAATAAAAGATGCTTAAACTTTTTCTAACAGAAGTTTATAGAGTTCTTATACAGTTTCTGCAATTTATTTATCTCAAAAGTAATATAAAAATTGAAATACTTTAGAAAGAGAATACTGCGACACGACAGTATACTCACTAAAAGTACTGCATCCCATAAAGTGATATATTGTTTTGCCATGCTGTGAAAAACGAGTCGTTTTATCCGGCATTAGACCTTGTCCTTGCGTTACTCTTAATATGTCAAAAACCATAATTTTTTAGCAATGTTCATAATCTAAATTCAAAATAAAAATATTGGCGAAATTAGCAATATATTATTATAGTGGAAATTTCTATGTAACAATAAAGAATAAGAGGAACCTGCAATCGACTTGGTTTACTAGCTTAATAATTTGATATTAAGGAGAACATGCGATTAATAAACTGGATTTTTCTATTTTAATGTCTTCAGAGAAAAGAAAGAATCTAACCGAATCCGCTGACATAAATTTGTTTTCGGATTACGACAGAATTTACATTCCTTACATTGTGCTGTGTATAATGGAATAACATGATCCCCTTAATAAGAATAATATGATCCCCTTGATTTTGAAAAGAAAGAAAACATAGTTCTAAAAACAAATTAATTCTAATTTTAAACAAAACAAAGATTAAAAAAATTGTTAGTCTTTTTATCTTTTATGTTGATATAATAAATCTTTTATATTAATATAATAAAAACCAAGCATATGAATAAGCGTGTTTCGAAGTATGAATAACATCACAATACCAGTAATGACCTGCTACAATGTCAAAAGCATACCAGACTTCACACATGTTACGCCATTACCGACACTTTCCACTATGCCAGCACCTTCATGTCCAAGAATACAAGGGAATATTCCTTCCGGATCATCACCATTCAATGTATAAGCATCAGTATGACATACCGCACTGTACAGAATCTAGACAAACGAACTGCAGTTCAATAAAATCACTAGTATAGCACGTAGAGAAAAAGAGACTGAGATGCTGCTGTTCCACTAGATAATATTTTTTTGTGTAGTTCCTTAGTTGATATTCTCATCTTTGTTCAAAAGTTTCTAAAATAATAAGTCTTATAATTTACCTTTATTCGTACTTCATATTCTCTCGGTGGTTCAACCTCAATTTCTTCAATTTTCAACGGTTTTTTAGGTTCCCAAGCAACTGCTGCTCTGCATTTTATAGTCTGCAAGATTCGCTTCATATGTTTAACCTAACCTAATCCAACCAAAAAAGGAGAAAAAATGTCAAGTTAAACTCAATTTCAAGAATTATTTCAAGAAAGATGCCGCTAATTAGGAAAAATCATGTTACAACTCATTGTAAAATTCTAGATGTGTTTAGATAACATGCACGAATAAGCAGGTAGCTCTCTTAAGATATATCATGATATCGCACAAAAACTTCATCGTGCTTTACAAACTCTTCGACTATTTCCACCTCAACCCCAGAATAAAGTGATTAGACTGAACTATGCGAATTCTCATGTAAATTCCATCTCTCAACCAATTATCTACTTTAATTAAAAACGAAATCACAAATACCTTGCCAGTGGTAGCCATGAATACTTGAAATATAAGTTTCCTAAAAGAATGTAACATACAAAAAAACATGTACCAAAATTTACACCGATTTCTAGAAGTTAAATTGTTATGTAGAATCAGCTGTTCTTGTTAATATCATATTATATCGATATTCAACTTCTTTTTCGATCTTGTCAAAATCTCATATCTAATTTCTATCAAAATCGAAGAAGTCCATCTACTCGCAATTTGGATCCCATTCAAACAACCTAACTTTCCGCATGCAAAACTTTTCCTTTTCTTTCAAATGATCAAATGGTAGAATTTTTCTTTATCCCTTCTCAAAAGACTTCATCTTTAAACGTGTGCTGAATCAAACAGTAGGATCAAATAGCGGTTTGAAAACAAACAGAAAAGCGATTTGACAGAAGTAAATATAGAAATTTGTATTATCTAAATAATTTAAAAACAAATTTTTTCTTAGAAAAATTATCGTGATGAGTTTTCAGTCTGCTATTTTTTATCGACACAATAATATCCAAACTGTAAAAACGAATATTAAAATATTTATGCCTTAGATTGCATTATCTCTCATACCTTTTAATACTAATAAGAAACATCTAAATTATCTCATAAGATTTGAGAGTGAAATGAAAATAGTAACGATAAAAACATTTTAACACCTCAGTTTACCTTGCAACAATTAAAATAACGACGCATAGCAACAACAATATAAGATTAAAAAATTAAAAAACAACAGGAAATATAGAGAACATTAATAAATATTGAACTAATAAAAACGACAACAGATTCATTGAAGAATGCTATTAAATCTGAATCTATCTATCAAACTGTACTACCCATTCACAGTGAAATGTTTGCGGGAACATGTCAATTGGTGTGATAGAAGTTAGCTTGAATGGTTCACCTTCGAATTTTCTGGATGTTGGCCGACAGAGATCAACCATGTTTTTCATTGCCAAAGATGGATTACACGAAACAAAAACAACTTTTTTCAGCCGTGCAAGCTGAAATACCGAAAACTGAAAATCACTATCTCATGTTTTAATAAATCTTCCAAACCACTATCAACTGATGATTGATTTCGAGAAGTCTCAATATTCGTATCAATTCAAATCATTATTGTTTCTTCCTTTAGGAACTGGGAATCTCGAACAATAAAAACTTATACTAAGTAAGCTACGATATAAAAATTTATATATAAGCTAAACTTTTGACCATTTTAAAGCAATGTTTAAAGCTCAAAGCTTCAATTGTTGCGATGGGTAAAATAAAAAGAAATTTGAATACGAAGAATTTTTTTGAAACACGAAACATTTCATGTGCATTATTTTCATTGAATGATAGCAAAGAATCAATCCTCATTAAATAACAGCAAGCATAAAATTTAAAAAAGAAAAGTCCATTAAATTATAGGGATAAAAATCATACCGTTCGGCATCCAATAATTACTTTGTCGTGAATCCCAGCTCGTGGAGGATCCATTATTCCTATTATATTTACTGTTTTCAAATCAATCCATGATGGCAGTAGTCGTTCCAATTGAGAGAAAATGTTTTCTGCTTTGCCGGACACAAATTTATAGCTAGAAGTCCAAAATTCCTTACAACATTAATGCAGAAATGACACAATTTTTCTCATTACACTTTTTGAACTTCGATAGAATTCACAAAATCATTTTTCAGAAACAAAAAAGTTCTTGGATACCTATCCGGTGGCAAATTGTTATCATTCGCATTTGTCGTGGCATCTTCAACAGCTTCCGGAATAATTTCAATACCTATTAAAAATTTGCGAGTAATAGTTTTTGCGAATTTCATTAAACTAATTCCGATCGTTCCAGTGCCACAGCAAATGTCAAGGATCAAAGTTGTTTGTTGTTGTTCAGGAATTCCTGCCTGAAATTTGTTTTAATAATTCAGAATCAGAATTAGTTTTAAAGAGTTTAAAACATACTGCGCTTCTAAATAATACTTTGAAAATACATCTTCAATTACATAAAGTATCGCTAGGATAAAGATATAATTACATAATATAAGAGACGAGAAAGCTACTAAAGTTAATGAAAATTAAGTAGTTAATTTTATTTAAAAGTATTCAAGAATTGCACCATTTTTTCAAGCTTCATTATCTTCATTTTTGGTTCGTCGCTACTTTCTTCTGTAAATTCTTCGAGCTCTTTTTCGGAAATTACAGTAACTATACCAACATCGATAGCTTTTTGTGCAACTTCATTATCCACTTTCGTCAGTCCACATTTTTCAGCAATCGTTTTATATAGTATTGCGGCACCAGCACTATTCGTTTGAAAAAACGATGAAGGCGAAACTCGAAATCGGGTATCCAAAATTGTCTCATAAATATAAGGGTACCTGTTAAATATATTAGCAAGTGCTTAAAAACTGAAGAAAATTATTCAATGTTCATCAAAATTTTCAGACAATGTATGATTGAAATCTTGCAGATTTCGTGGTTATTCAAATAAAAAGATGACTATATTTTAATCATCTATAGTTTCGAGGTTTCTAAAATTGTGTTGCGAATTAAACATTAAAATAACTTCTTAAACTGGCTTCGGATTACAAAAAAAACATAATAACTATCGTCAACTTTTAGTAAAGAAAAAGAATGGCTTATCAAAGAAGAAAAAATCTAGATCCTTCCTGATTAAAAAATTTTCCAATTAGAACAAAAGTTCAAATAAAAATCGTATCATAATGTTCGCAAATGTTTTCAACAATAGAGAAGTATATTTAAAGTCTTTGTATTATATAAGCTGTTTCAAAACTTTCTTTCAAATAAAAGAAAATTTTTGAATAAGCTTTCTAAGGACAAGAAAAAGTCAGGTTTATAGCAAAAAAAAGAAAAACGTGCCTGCAATATGTTCATAAATAACCGGGTCGCTAGCATTCGCTAACCGCTGCCAATAAAGTGAAGTAATGCGAAAAAGACTGCTTTCATCAAAGAGATTGTTCAGCTGAAGAAATCGTTTTTTACAGCTTTTATTAAAGCTTTTTCGCGCTGTTCATCTTCCATTGGAAATATCGTTACAATCATCATTACATCTGAACGAAATTCACGAATGGAAAGCATTTTCCACACACCTTTTCTCTCAAACTCATTGAATGGCTGCAAAAAAATTTATATGAAAAAAAACATACCATGAATTAAATGAGATGCCCAAATATATATACTATTCCTTCTTTCCACATATTATTCAACCAATATTCTTGAATAATTTTAAGGAAAATGTCCGAAAAACGCAGCTTATACGTGGGAAAATAACATGAATAATGTCCTTTTTCTAATTATAAGGCTTGCCACATAAAAGTAATTATTCATAAGACAATTACACCAACAAATGAATGTAATCAGGCTATAAAAAAATCAGAAGAAATATGATACTCTGCAAAATCTATGGTCCTAGAAATGGTAAAGAAAATTCATAAAGCTCACTGATTCACCACTTTCCACAACCAATTTTTCGAAGGCTCCTACGATACGTTTCATACGGACTGATATATTATCACACGTATCCACGGGCAGTACAAAATGTCGATTAGCCACAAATCGACCACCAACAAAGCCAACACAAATGTGGCCTTCAATATTACGACCAATTGTAAATTCACATTTATTTCGATATTCGGTGATACGTGGAGAAGGACGAATCTGAAATCATTGTGAGAAATCGATCACTAAAATATTATAATATGAGTTGCAAATACTATATCTAATAACAAAAAAAATCAACTCTAGCAGCTACTTGATCCATTCTTAACCGTCCTAATCCTACTAACCTAAAAATTATATATCAGTATAAAAAATTTTAAAACAATCAACTTCGCTACGCATGACTATTCCGTCGCCATTAATTTGTGAAGTATTTACTTGCATAAGATTTGACATTTAAAGAAAAATAGATTTGAACCCGCGCCAACACAAATCAACAAGTGAACTCACAGATTCAATCAACGATTCAATGTCTATTCTATTGGCGGCATTTACATGAGCACCAATCATCTCCTTCAAGAAGTTCATTGCAATTCGCTTTACATCATTCATTTTAATTTCGAGCTGTTCACTATACGCTTTATTGGCTAGTGGCGTCACACGTTCACGTGCCGTACATTTTATATGGCTGCTATTCAGTGGCTTCTATAAATTAAAGAATTAAGAAAATTGAGTGTAACTACTGGCCAAATATGTTTAAGATAACATACTGACAAATACTACTTTATCTAGCGATTTCTGTTATGTAACACTCACATCATATAGATATATAATATATACATATCCTATATTTTGTAGAATTAATTAAGTCTATCAAAAACGATCATCCTTGATAATCCGCTAAAAAGGAGCCAACTGAAAGCTACCACCAAATTACTAAATATGTTGCAATACCGGATCCAAATAACTAGACGTTTTGTTAGAATTTAAATGAACTACTCTAACCGCCAACTTTCGACTATTTAACTTACAACTTTTAGTTGTTCCGGTTGTGCTATCCTGGCTCGTAAAGCTCGACCTTTATTTTGAAACCATCAAGAATCTGCACTGCAACAACAGCTTCTTCTGGAGTTGATAACGAAAAGAACACGGATATACCAGTATGTCGCATGTTTTTTACAACGAACTTACCAAATAGTCTGGAAAGAAAGAAATGACTTCTGAAAATGTTACGTATAAGTCGGATTAAAAAAGAGGTTAAAGTGAGTTATTAAAAAAAAAGAAAAAATGGGACGTATGAAACTGTAAGCAAGCTTGAGTTGTGAAGTAAGCTCATGGAATGTTTCTACATACTTTGAAAGAAGTTCTTTGACCTGCTTGTACTTCATATACGTTGGTATGTTCCGTATCTGGACACGTGAACTTGACTTTTTGTCGACTGTGCCAACACTACTGGTAAAACATTCTTCGGTTTCTAATTCATCTGTTCCCACAATTACTGCAGATGTCGTCTCTGCAGGAATGATGAATTCGTTTAATGATGGGGTTAGCACTTCAACACTCAATGCTTTTTCATTCTTTGAAATAGACTGTTCTGACAGTTCATTTTTAGCAAATTCGCTCATGGTACCCTTTTCAGGTGCTAATTCTCTATCCAACATAATTGAATTCATGTCACCGCTCTCTAATATTCCGCTGATCATTACAGGCCAGAAATCAGATGACACAGATAATCGTTCTGATTTGTTATCATTAGTATCAATCACGATACTAAAATGTTCCTTCGGATAAAACTGTTTCTTCAAGGATTCAAAAATCTTCGCGGGAAATGAAGCTTTATTGCAATCTAAAAACAAATAGTTGGTAGAAGGAAATATATATGAATTACAGATTATACTGATATTGTAGTTTGCAAAGTGATTATGAGATTGATAAGAAAAATAATGGCATTAATTACATTAGAAATGGAAAATTGATAGATGGGTTCGTGAGGTAAGTGCGGTAAATAAAGAAATCAGAGGTAATGAAGAGAAGATAGAGAAAATGCATAGAAAATCATCGTATATGAATGCTATCGAAAGGTTAATCAGATTGGCAGAGAAAATTTGTAAAATGCATAAATAACGATGAAGGGTTGGTTTATGAGAAACCGTAGAAAAGAGTATGATATGTTCTGGAGTAGAGAAATAGGAGATAGCTGGTAAAAAATGCGCTGCATGAAAGACAAGACAACTTCATGGATTACGCGCTACGCGCGGAAGTACGAAAAAAATTCTGCGGGAAAGTAAAAGGGTAAAGATGCAGAGTGGGATTGGATGAATTAAAGGCATTAGTTGATCTCTATAGCATATGAAGACATTTTACATTCAATTCAAATTTCAAAATGTAAATGGAATTGGATGGGCTCAAAGATCGAGAATTAAGGATACGGAGTATGAGATTCAGGGTAAAGAAAGAAACTTCCATTCGAATATTAAAGATGTGACTCGAAAACTGACTCTAAAAAGTTGCTTAAATTGAGACGGTTGGAATGCATTTAATAAATTCAGATAAGCAGTGAATACCGATGATATGATGGATGTGAAGAAGATTAGCGTTGCTGAGTTATTTTCAAGATTTCATGTGACACTGAAGGAAGCTTGGCTGAATGAAGTGCTGGAGTATCTTCGCATGGAAAGAGACGATGCGGTATAATATTTCTCTCATTTCTTTTAAGGTATCGTCGTAACCACCTGATTGCTCTAGTTTCGGTTTGGTTATCAGTAACTTAAAGTGGATGGTAGTGCTACAATTTCCTATTTACAGTTTCCCTGTTAAAACTTCGTATTATTTAAGTTAACTCTATTTTATTTTTTCTTTTTGTGCTCATCTAAATCTTCAAACTTTGCACCGGAGTAAATATCCGTGTATCATTTTCTTTATATCCTTTTTACTGCAGGATATACCCACAGTAATTCAACTCGTATACGAGCAATGGCTTTATTCGGAATTATCGAACAGCACACGTCCAAAATACGTCTGCCACCATTCGAGAAGAAAACGTCTCTGGACAGTGATGTCGTTGTTCAAGTAAGACTGTGTTATAAACTCTAATGTAAAACGAAACTTTAAGTTATTTCGGCTAAAATTCAATTCTTTCCTATTCTTAATTCCAAATTCAGAATTTTGTTATTAAAAATAACCTGAAAATTGCGTAATTCAATAGTCTTATTTGATGATATACTTTCAAGAACATTCTTCTTTACATGTTCAAGCTTAACAACATAATTCTATTTCAGATAAACTGGCTGGTAGACATACGTACTTCAATGTACTCCAAATTAAACAAATATATTGGGCGTAATGTATATAACAGTTTTTTCGACTGGGAAACAAACGACGGAAAAGAGGTTGAGATTTTTAGCAGATTTTCGGGAGAACATATCATTGATTATTGATTTTCAGTCGAATCAATCTGATCCGATTCCAAGTATTTTAACTGCTTACATGCTTTCTTTTGGAAATGCAATTAGAGCGATAGACGTATCCCTTCTGTTTTCTCTTTTTACTGTTAGAAATTTTATTCAAAATCCTTCTTGGTTATTATAAAATGAAATGAAATTTGAAATCTTTCGCATCAGAAAACAAAAACTCTTGTCTGTCATTTGCTTGTTTCTTTTTGAGTTTATGTCCAGTTCAGTATA
Organism: Dirofilaria immitis; assembly: GCA_024305405.1. Taxonomy (NCBI): domain Eukaryota; kingdom Metazoa; phylum Nematoda; class Chromadorea; order Rhabditida; family Onchocercidae; genus Dirofilaria; species Dirofilaria immitis. The sequence goes on along the minus strand of JAKNDB010000105.1, from coordinate 3,442,655 downwards.
AAGTATTTGGTATAGTTTTTATAAAAAAATTTTTGAAAATATTTTCCAAATCGATATGATATTCGTCGTATCGATATCTCGAATATTGATAACTTTATATATTCAACAAAAAAACGACAATTTTTGTTCTGCTGTTTTCATAATGAAATGGTAAGTTATAAGTTGTACATAAAAGCTTCGAACAAAGGTTTGAAGTGGATCATTTAAGTTTTTCAAAATGATTTCAGATATGTTCTCTCTACGATTAATCCAGTAAAAGTAGCCTAATTTATGGATGTTCAGATCACGATATTTTGTCTCTTTTATTTAAAGGACTTGGGCGCTGCAAATCGAATGTGTTTGATGGAAATAACGGATGGGCAAAGGAAATTGCGCGCTATAGAATATCAAAAATTGATAAATTATGCGAAAAATTGTCATGTGGAGCAAAAGTTTGATTTGGATTATTTAAATTTTTTAAATTGATTTTCTAATTAAGCTTACATATCCCATTGATTCAGTGTCCTTAGTAATACTTCGCCAATAAATTTGCATAAATGTTCCATTCAAATTCTATAAAATTATAAGACTTAATCTTCATTTGCATTCACATTTTTCATTGTTTCGTTACTCTTTTTAACATTACGTTATGCTTTCTATGCGCATAAATTTTCATATTTTTGAAATCCAAAACATCCAATATTTGAATCATGATCTCTCGTCTGAAATTTACATGTTTTTAAGCTTCTAATATATGGCGGCACAATTTGTCGTCGTAATGTGCTGTTGCTAACACCAAATAATATGATGATATTGGGTGGCGAAAGCGAAATATGTCAGCAGAATATACCGGCTCTTGTCATGGCACAACGACTAGGAATTGATGAAAGAAAGTTGGAATTAATAGAATAGTAATGTTGTTGATAATTCAGAAGTAAAAAATGTTCGGAAAAATGGCGCTTGTCTTTTTTCTTTTTCGGAATTTTTAAATAATTGATTTCCAATACCTATCTGATAAATAGTAGTAGGATTCTTTCTGTCATTCAAAAGAAAAAATTTGAATTTATAAAAGGTTCTTCATTCGGGACACTAGGGGCACTGTGTTTCATCTTCGTGATTATCATTCGTAGTTAAGTTTTGATGAATATTATTTTGGTAGTTGCATTACCCGAACTAAAATTATACTATATATTATTAAGGATATTTAATTGGGAAACTTTTTAGTGTGAAAAGCGAAGAATATGAAAATTCCGTGAAAACAGTGGAGGTAACAGGAAAAAAAGAGATGGAAAAGGTTAATATTCATGTTATGATATGTTCATGCGTAAATTGAAAAATGAAGTCTTCTTGAATTAAATTAATTTATATTTATAAGCAATTGATACTTCATTTTCTACAAATTCCTGTCCTTTACAGGTTCAGGTCGCAGTTCCATCACTTGTTATGCGCCAGAATTTTGCAAATAATTTAAATGCACAACAAAAATAAAACAATGTGTACCAGCAAAACAATAAAAGGAGAAAACATGAAAAAGAAAAAACAGTATATTTTTACAATGAATTTATTTTGAAGCTTTGGAAATTTTAAATTAAAAATACTTCATTTAAAAAGAAAAAAGAAAATTTTGTTTTAGGAAGAAATCTGTTTTTTCACGCACGATAACCTCCTATTTTCAACCTCAACAGAAAATCCCCACTCCCGAAATAAGTCCTAAAATCTCAGTGAAATCTCAAATGCCATTGATCGGTCAGAAAATCAAAGACGAATCAGGATATTTACCCTTAGATCAATTTCGAAAACAAAGAGAAATGGAACCTCTATCGTTATTACTTCCTAATTCGAAGCAAGAATCGCAGTACCGTACCTCAACGACAGCTTTTCCACAAGAATCAAATCAGTCATCAGTGCACCAGTCATGTCCATCTGTGGTGTCATCACAGATGCTCTGTACACAAAATATAATAAGCCACTCAGGAATGGGATCCAAAATCACCGGAAAATTAATAACCACGGAGCACTGTCAGTCACAGAGTGTTCGAGGTCTTTCTGCTTCCTCACAATTCAGAATACAATCAGAAAATGCTTCACTTTCAACAAAGTTGAGAAATTTTGGAACAACACGTTCACTAGTAAGTGAAGGGGAAAGCCGTACTTTTCCTGCCCGAAAAGATGTGATATGCGGAATGCTGTTATACTTAATGAAGATGAACGAAGACAGAAAGTAGCAAAATCATTGATTCCTGTTTGGCCTACAGATTTCCAACAAAAATCTGCGGATGCGATTCTGCATGCAGCTGTTATTTCATCAAAGATTCAGGAACCGACGATTTGGACTGCTAATAAATGGTATTTATCGTTTTTATTTGAAATAATGAAATACTAGCAAAGGACAAAAAATCGAACGCCTCTTCATCCAACCTATTTCTATAATTTTATTTTTAGATGACTTTTTCTATTTTCTTTATGGCTTCAAGAAATTTTGTCAGTTTCTTCCTTTTTAATCAACAAATGGAGAATGCCTTTTGTTAAAGATATTTGTTATATCTTTAGCATTAATTGATTTTTTCTGCATAATTTCAAATCACGGAAGTGAATAATTTATAAGACCATTGCTTGCTATTTACAGAATTCGTATGAAAAAGCATTTATTGACAGGCGGCAGGCAATCAACGAGGATAGTAAGCAGTTTTTAGCAAAGAAGTTCCGTGTGCCCACTTCAGAAGTAATGTTTTTGGAGGCACATAAATATTTAATGATAGAAAGCGATATGATAAACGTATGCAAATATTAAGTGTAATTTCATTAAAGGAACGCTGAACAGGTAGAAAGCATCATCAAAATTTTTCGTTATTCTCATCTAATGGTCAAAGATTTTGCGCGAGTTCAAGAAGATGAAACAGAGGTGCAAGAAGTATTACTCGAAATGCTATGAAATGATCATTTTCTAGTTAAATAACCTGGATGGTGTTTATATTTATATAATTAGGGTAAATTAATTAATTAACAATTTTTAAGATGGAAGTGGAAACAGTGGATAATAACAATGCTCTGTTCATACATTCTCCTTCGATTCACGGTCCATTAGGTCCTCTACAAAATTCTTCGGCAAAAGGAGCGAACGATATGACAATCGCTCGGACATCATTCGATTTACAAGGGAAAAAGTTGTTAAAAGCAAGTGTCTTAAACTCACTAAAAGGGATTGGGACTGGCAGTGTAATGACTCCGTGGCGCAACGGTAGCGCGTCTGACTCCAGATCAGAAGGTTGCGTGTTCAAATCACGTCGGGGTCATGTTAGGATCCTCCAGAAATTTTCGCAAATTTAACAAATGATATCTCCTAATATCTACCTGTTTATTGAGCGTAATATGCATATTTTATAATTTAATGCTGAGCAGCTACTAACATGCTGTTCATAGATAAAGTTTCATTATGATTCAGTTTTCTGGCCTTATGTGGCATTATTTAGGATATGGTCTGTTCTTCTTATTTCATTTAATCATTAGTAATCAAGTTTTTAATTAACATTTTGTTTGATTTTTGTTTAAATTTTAAAACGAAATATGATGATCTGGAATCAATTGTATTGCCGTTAGCTACGCTACAAAATCCTTGTTCATCAAAAATAATATTTAAAATTTGCATATAACTTCTTAGATTTTCTTAGATTTTTCCGGAGACCTCCTCTATTTTATGTTACTATAGTCTTCTTAACAATATACCTACACTATTTTTTGTTGATTTTGAAGCTAACAAAAAAGGTTTACTTAAAAACAAATTGTGTCATAAGCTAAAAAAATTGAACTCTCTTTCTTTTTGTCAAGCAAATTATCTGATATTGAAATATATAATATAAAATTATGATAAAATAGCTAAAAATTTTAAGTTTTTGTCATCGCTTATTTTCTCTTATTACAAGCATCTAAAAATAGGAACAAAAATTCATCCGAGAAATGAACAAACTGGGTGCGATGCTCTATAAGAAAATAATAAAAAAATTAATTTGAAGCGGGTTATAAATGATGTTTGTACAGTCTTTCGAATTTTATAAAAACAGTTTTTTCAATTTTATTGACGAATAATCTGCATGTTCGTGAATATATTTTTAATTTTATCAACTTAATGTTTTAAAGCATTCTCTCCATTATTTTTTCCAGGTCATTTTTCTTTTATATTTAATTTCAGCACCAGATGTTGCTTTTCAATCAGATATCGCATCATTTCGTTCGGGTATACTATTTCCCAAATCAGTACAAAATTTTTGGAAGCTACCAGTTACTAATTTTCAATCATCCAAGCGGAATCTTGTAATTATAGCTTTTTATTAGTTATTATTACTAAAGAAAAGTTTGACTTTTTGTAAGGCAATAGAAAAACCGACCATAAATCAAACTCTTGTTTTTACTTTTTGTAAATAAATATCAGAGGTGGTAGTCATAATTTTTTCTAAGCAAAACATTGTGAACTGGAATAAATGATAAAAATACATTTCCATGTTATGTTGCTTTTTCGATTATGCTTGCTTTAAAATCAACTCAGTATTTCCAGGTTCCATTTCTCTCTTCTCAAAACTCTTTCAAAAGTTCAGAACTTCAGCAAATTTCAAGGAAGTCCATGTATCATAATACGTCTCTTAAAAATCGTCCAACTACATTAGTTTTGCCCAATGCAAAGCTCCAGGTGGTACCACATGTAAATATTGTAGAACGCTATCGTGCTTTAAACATTATATCAATAAGGGAAGCTTACCATCAACGAAAGTACTGTCTAGTCGTGCATCGTAAACGAGTGCAGGTATTTATCTAATTAGTTGGTTTGATTGTCACGGTTTTAATAAGAGAATTTTCATTTAATATCAAACCATTCTTAATAGCATTCTTTTTTTAGAAAAAACAAATAAGAGAACTTCTTTATTTGTAATCTCTTCTGAGTATAAATTTGCTATAAACAATCTGAGTCAATGTGTAATACTTGTTTGATGTCAAATTTAATAAATGCCTCGAAATGTATGCTTTACGAGAATGAAATTTTCTACTAACTAAATACGAAGTTCAAAAATATGATCTCTCGAACTTTATTTATTTTCCGAGAATTTCATTTTTTATAAAAACAGATTTTTGGTTCGTTTTCAAAATATTTCACTTTTAGCCTATTTTTTGCAAATTACATGCTGGTTTGCAATTTATTGGACAAAGCTGGACAGCAATGCTACGTATAGCTGACGAAACTTGCGATGCACTCGATTGCTTAGTGGATAACAGTGCAATACATGATTTGATTGGTTTCACACCGCAAGAGGCACAGGCTTGTTATTCCATGAATTTGTAGATATGGAAGTTTGTGGATGTGTTCACATCGTATGCTAAAATTGGAAATTTAAATTCCAAAAACTATAAATTGTCTAAAGCAATAGAGGGTCATATCCGAAATTGGAAGTGAACAGTGACCTGATTCTTTAAACACCAAACAAGTATTACACATTAACTTAGGATTGTTTATAGCCAAAAATTAAAGTACAAAAGTTTCATTGCAATCTTATTTAAAAAATGCCACGAAATTTTTGAAGAGCTGAAATTTTTCGAAGCTTTTACGAAATATTTCTCTAACTAAGTACTTCGTCTTTTATAAGCGACCAGAGCCGTTTCGTAATACTTGTTTAAAGTAATAATAAAGGACTGATTACTTTTTTACTCCTTTAATTAGTAAAGAATTGATTCAATTCTTTTACTCCTTTAATTAGTAAAAGAATTGATTTTTCGTCAATGGCTTATCTCCTTTTCTTAGCAACAAGCTATAAAGTAACTAATCAACACACACACGGCTTTTAATATGCTGAAAAGAAGCATACTGATTATTTTACTAAAAAGTTCTGGTCTCTTAAAATATAGATTTTTGGATGACAACGAAAGTTTTCCAGAATAAGTTTGAAATTCAGAATCAAATCCCTTTTGATAAAATTAATGATTTGAAAAATCTGCAAAACCAACAAAGTGAATAAGGAAAAGGAAGAAATCTTCCATTATCTAAGAAAGAAAGAGTTACATCTTAAATCAGACAGATAAGTTCAATGTGCTCCGTCAGCAATCGATAGATCATTGAGCTAATGTTCTAATTTATAAATAAAATTCTAAACATTGGAATAGATAAGTTCTTGATTTAAGAACCGAAATTTGTAAAAGTTTAACACTGTCCAAGAAATCTTCTTCAATTTCGATTTAATTTACTTCATTATTGTTTGTCTTTTAAATAAAAGTACATGAACATTACTTTTTTCCAATTTTTTCATAACTCTAACCTTTGTTGTATAATGCATAATTTGAATATAATGTGATATAATTTGAGTTAATATTTTCCAAGTACTCATCAATGGAACACTGACCATTATCACTAAAAAATTGTACAATTAAAATAGTTGTAAAGTTAAGATAGGATTAATAATTTCTGATATAATTTCTCTTTTAAAAATTGCTATTTTCTTTTACTTTTTTCTAATTTGTTTCGCAAAATTTTATTTTGATTTTAGCAAGCGGCAGCAATCAATGATCGTGTTCGCATATCATACTATAAAGGGCGTGCAGAAGCGATGCTTGAAACATTCAAACGATCAGATTTAGTGTTAACGATCGAATTCTCATCATCTTCAGATGTTTTACCACTTATTGTTGGTATTACTAATCTTTCAACAACACTTGGCTTATGCTAATTGTTCCACTTCTTTTATATGATCTATTTATATGTTCCTTATTCCTTTAAGATGCATTAACCTCACAGACTTCTCCTCTTTATGTTTTATATTATATTCTTTGTTGCTTAGTTGTTTATTATTATTTATTTTGTGTCCATTATTATCTTGTTTCCAATTAATCTAGTTAAGTTTATTAGCTCGATTCAATTTGTCTCTTTTGCCGTATCATTCATTTACAATCATTTGCTTTATGTAACTTTTCTTATGATCCGTTTATTTATTTTCAAATCTCTTACTTGATTTTGAAAAATCTTAAAAAACCTCTAACCTAAAAACTAGATTTTCTCTTTGGCTTTTTTCTCATTAAGAAATCGCAATTACTTTTTAACTCCTTTCTTCAGTCTTTTAGATTTAAACATTTTTTTCTCCGTATTTTGTCTGACTCTGATATATGTATTTGAAAAATGAAAATTATTTTTAATTGGAAACAAGATAATAATGGACACAAAATAAATAATAATAACTTTTGTAATAACTGCGAGAAAATTAATTCATTATTTATTTTTAATGACTTTTCCGAAATCTGTGATGTTTGAATTTTTGTGATGATAATTAGGAATTTTCAATTCGAGTATTGGCGGTTTTGATGCATTTTACCGTTCCGATTAGTCCGTCTTATTTCAAAGCTGATCATTTTTACCGGTTATAAATCTATACACATGCTCACTATATTTTCTGTTTATTAACAAGTTGTTTAATTATTTTAATTTATTTTGCAATCATGTTTTCCTTAAAAAGCATGTTCTTTTACTAAAAGTTAACGGCTATTCAACATAACTGAATTTATTTTTTTGATGTTCTTTGCTTATAAAAATCATCAGTTAAATTCCTAATTTTAATAATTTAGCTTTTGTAACAAAGAAATATCACTACTATTGATTAAGAATTTTGCAACTTAAGCTGAACGAAGTGATTTATATTTCATCTTTACGAATTCTGGGACTATCTTTGCAATTATACGATTGAATTAAATTTACATTTTGCTCCGATACTTATTTGTTTGGTTATAAGAATGATGCACATCTGAGTGTTGAAGGAATTGATTTAATGATTCATTTTTGTTATGCAAGAAAATTTTGGGACTGTTTCTCTGCCCTAAGCTGAAAATTATTCATTGTTTCATTAAATTTGAAAAACAATTTTATGAAGATTGATAATAAGAAGTTTGGTGGGTATGTCTTTTATTCAAAATTATTTTTCAATAACTTATGTATTTGTGTAACAGATTGTTGTTTATAATAATTATATTTACCGAGAGTGAGTGGAATGAATATTTTTGTAGAGATTTGTTTCTAAATGATGAAATCCTTAATTCATTTTCATAAATAGTTATGCTCCTGTCTGAGTATCATTAGTGATACGGGCACTTGATTAATATGCTGTGGTGAAATTGAAAACTGTTGTTACAAGCTATTTGCATTTGATAAGTTTTCTGCAAACAAGCATTCAAATAAGCTTGCCAAATGAATCATTCTTTGGAACATGCGTGAGAGTGGGTTTTGTCTTTGATTATTTATCAAACATTATTGCTGTAAACTGTTAGAAGATGATATGTTGCATCAATTGTATCATTGTATTCATCTCATTTACAAAAATCCTTTTCTGATAATGGGAAATTGCTATTTGTTTTTTTGTTGAGGAAAATCGCTGTTTGGTTTTTTTTTTTGTTGAGGAAAATGGAATTTAATCAGAAAATCATATCTTTCTAGGTAAGAGAAGAAATTGTCGCAAAAAAGAAAAAAATTGTATGTATTTAATGAATAGTAATGCAGAACTTTTTCCAAGTATTTGCAAGATAAAAATATTGATTCGTTAAAAAGTTATCCTATCATTATATTTTATTTTAAATATCAATAAGACGAGAAATTGCAGAGAACAATTTCCATTTCTAGCTTTACCGAAGACATTCCAAATCATGATGTCTAAAACGCTCTCAATGATCTTGAAAAAAAAAAAAAATTCATATTTGAGAGGAAAGTGAAAACGCGGTGCCAAAAATTTCTTTCAAACTGTGTAGCAATTCACGAATAGTTACAGGTTGGAGTGGAATAATATTTTCATCATTAATTCGTTCCACTATTAAACCAAAATATGAAAAGAGTAGTAACTATATTGTATATAATCCCATTGCTATAAAGCACTTCGATAATTTCTCATGTAATATATAATCATAATAAAGCTATCATTCTTAGTAGGACAACACATTGGCTCTGCAATGGCGTTTTATTTTTGTACTGAAAGTTGAAATTCTAAAAGTCTTTCGAAGGAACAAACTTTTATAATATTTTTATTCCCTTAAGTGAAGAAAAATGATAGAGTGGAATAGTATGCAAACTGTGCTCGATTTCGATTATTTTGATTGATTTGCTATCTTTCACCTTGAAGGATCAAATAACATAACTGAAATAAGAAGAATAATCTGTAACGATAACTGAATCTATTCGATATTTCTAGTATCATTGATTGTTTCGATATTTCTAGTATCAATTCATTGTGTTTTTAAATTATATTTATTAAATTCTTTATCTTATTAGCAAAAATATATCTATTTTCTTTTTTTTTCGCTTATTTTTGATAATTATCAATTCTGCTGTTAACTGTTTGTTTATAAGTTTTCGTCCTTGAAAATTCGTCGAAGACGTTTCGAATCAGGGCTTCTTTCTAATATCTGACTACTATACGATTCAAATCAAAAATATTGGCTACTGTAAGTTCTTGGATATAAAAAAGAAAACATTAACATTGTGCTGTAGGGCCTTTAAAATACCATTCTTTATTGATGGTTTCAAAATATTTAACATGTTAAGATTGATTCATCAGGAGCTTGTTCTTGCGTAAATGAATAATCTAATATTTCGAAATTAATTTGAACCAAAAGACTCTTATTTCTATTATTTGGATTTATTTTCTAGAGAAAAAATAATCCTCGTTCCTATTTTGTATTGAACTTCTTTATTTTGACTTCCTAGATGGATCACTGAAAAATTCCAAAGCAAACATAAACATTCCGAATATTGCAGTATTTAATATGTAACCGTGCATCAGAATAAAAATTTAATTGAAATCTTCTGCTCTGTTGGGTGTTGTTGCCGCATTACATTATTTCAAGATTCCGAGTATTTAGTAAAAAATAAATAGTTGTTTCAAATTATCGAACAGTTAAGAAACGTTTATAATTTTAGGATTATGTTAATCATTTTTCTATGGATTTTCATTTCTTATTAAGACTTTAAATTCTCGATGACAAAATTGAACTTGTGGAAAGTGTTCATTGCTTAGTACTTTCATCTTCCTAATTATCAACCAATATTCTATAATTGATTATAGAATAAAACTATATTCTATAATTGAATACCAAATATATAAATAGAGAAATATTATTGTGCTGTTCCTAAAATCTTTATCCAAAAATTATCCGAGATTTTAAATATGAAATAGTACAAAAAAATTTTTTTTGAATCAATTGATAACATATTACATTTATGAATTAAGCACTGATACAACTTGGTAAATGATAATGCTAATCTATCAATAATAGTTAACCCATTTTGATATTATAATTTGAAAATTTTGTAGCATCTTTTAAATCTCAAAAACTTCTAAAGATTCTTTAAAATTTTCCTTCTTTATTATTAAATGTATTATGCCAGTAATTAAAAAATTTTAATATTGAATATACCGCATAATAGTAGCAGAAAAACCGGCAAAGTCATCTTGATTCGATCGTTTATTTTCCAATTCGCAATACATCTGAAATTCAAAATGATAACAATTGAAATTTGTTTTAAATTGTAACTAAAAGAGAAATATTTGCTTTTGTCTAGAGTTTAACTAATTATTAATTATTGAATTAAATTGCTGCTAGTTTGAACTTTATTTTTGCTGTACTATTAATAAAATATTTTGGATTTTCGTAATCTACAGAACGCAGAACTTCATTATTTAGAGTCTCGTTGCTTGGGTCTTACGATTAATCTTTGAGATAATTTTTAGCACATGTATATTTCTGATGTAATGATTCGTTGTAGTTGTTTTACTGTTGAATCTGCCCTTCCTACTGATGCTAAATTTTTCTTTTTCAATTTGATCGCTTTCTCCAAGTGATACTCTCAATTACGAAACATTTACATTTTATGCTAAAATATCTTGTCACTCTGACATTGCTATCATTCTGATATACATTTCCTCATCGGTTTTTTCAATTAGCTTTCATCATTTTTTGCAATTCTGAAGTTCACAGCAATTTCATTCTACAGAAGTATTGCTTGCTAGTCCTTTACTACTTTCTGCTATAAAATTTGCTTGTTCCGAGAAGTCTTTTTCAAAAGATATTGACAGATGACAATAATATACATGTCACTCATATGATCTAATTCGATTTTGTAACTTTAGTCTGATTACGCCAAAAATGATAAAGAATGCAGAAAAGATGAACTGCTGTAGAACGACGATTTATCAATGGCCATTTCTATTATCGCGTGAATAGAAAGGCATAACGATTTCTAAAAAATGATGCGAATCGCTTCCAGTAATTTCTTACATATACTTTTATATTACTTCATGCCAGGTATTTGACTAACTGAACATTTTTAAAAATTTTTATTCATTTAATTAAATGATTTACAATCTTTTCAAAAAAAATCAAATTTCTACCGAAATAAATCAATGGGGTTAAAGGTGAATTGGGACTACAGCACTGCTTAATGTTAGCAGTAATGTTTTAGTTACGAATATATGTAACATAAAAATCATAAATTAATAATCGTTTGCTATTTCAATTTCCTTCTCATAATCCTATGGCTAAATATTGGTGAATATCCAGTATCACTAAATTGAGGGACTGATATTAGATCAAGAAATTTCGTGACATTAACTGGATGTCTCATCCAAAAAATAAAAGAAAAGTCTTGCGTATCATCAAATATACTTCAGATGAAGTAGCTCGTCCTGTAAGAACTGAAAAATCGATTATTCTATCTAACTATTTTTATCACAGAAAGTATGCAAAAAGAAAAATATATAAAGATCAGAAATTTTCAATAATTCTTTGTTTTTTTTTCTATTTTCTTCGAGGCTGTACATTATTTATTTATGTACTACTAAAAAAGTGATTTAGTTTGGAGTGCAGTACACTTTCAGCGAAAGATGAAGTGGGCTGGTATTACTTTAAAAGGTATTTTATTTTTGCAACAAATAATAAAAATGATAAATTGTTACTCGAATTAACATTTTTCTTATCTTTTTCTCAAATCGCTGCTTTGAAGTTAATAATTTTCCACGTAATTTCCACAAAAAAAACCCATATTTTTAAATTCCTATCTTGAATGCTTGTAGAAAAATAAATTCCATTTTGCAGGAAGTGCCATTATCTCGTAATCCAACGGTAGAGCACGATAATTCATCATTCAGATATCAAATTGATATTCTAATGGTAGCCGATTATTCAGTTTACACAAATTTCCGGGAAATTGTTCGTGGCGATGAATATTCGGCACTTTCTGCTACAAACGATTACTTGTATGCTATTTTTGAGCAGGTAAAGCTTTAAATTGATTGAAAAAATGGTATTAGATAATCATAATATGAACAATAATACAGTAGTAAGATTATAATGATTATTAATAATATCTATAGCGAAAATGTTAATGATATTACATTTTGATTATAGTTTCTTAGGATTTCTCAGGATTATTCTAACCATAACAACGGGATAGTCACCATTGAACAGAATGATAATGGTCTGATATCGAGTATTGAACATTTTGAGGAATCAAAACAAAAATGCAGTAGAAAATCATTCCAAAATCATTTTGTAATATCTTTATGCTAACTATAAATTTATCACTTCTAACAGGACATAAAACACAGGTACGCTCAATTTACGATGGTAATCGTTTATTCGAAAATGTCTCGGTAACCTTGAATCTCGCATCAACGATGGCAATAATCCGTAAAAATGATTGTCCATTTGTTCCATTTTTAAACCAAACTAAATTGAATAATTTGGAAAATGAAACACAGTAAAAAATTTTTTGTTTTCTTCTACCTGAAAAACTAGTCACATAAGACGTTGAAGAAGAAAAAATTCCACAAAGCGTGACAATGCAAACAGGAATTGAGCAAATCGTAATATCAACTAATTAGTTTATATATGAACAGCACTTTGAAAAGTATCAGTGCATATATCAAAATTATGCACTGAAAATAATATTTTTCTATTAGAATGGATGGATTAGATGCTGTGAATTATGTGCAAAAGTGGGTCGCTGAATATTCGCAATGGATTCCAGCTCACAATCATATCATTGTTTTGACAAGGTTTGTGGAGTATGAAAAATTACGGCTTAATATGCTTGGAACTAATTCAAATTCGATGTTTTTAAGTTTAAATGAATTGAATTGATAATTTAGAATGTCTCTTAATTTTAAATAAAACTTCACTTCCTTCCAACAGAATCGATTTACTATCTTCAAAAGGTGACTCTAGTACCCAAGGAATGGCATATGTTGGAGTAATGTGTCGAATTCCCGAATCAGCAAGTGTAGTCGAGGATATCGGTGGTATGGCTACTGCTGTAATCGCCGCTCATGAATTGGCTCACAGGTATATATACATACATTCATAACATATACTGAATTTTTTTCGTTAAATTTAATTAATTGAAAGTTAATCGATATCTTTTAAAAAATTGTCGGATCTAGAATAAGTCTAAATTTTATTAGTTTAAAAATTCAAATTTTTTACAGTCTCGGTGCATTTCATGATGACAGTGTTGGACCAGCTGAAAATTGTAGAAGAAACTATTTGATGTCCGCAGCATTATCAAGCTCAGACGATGAACAAAAATTTTTCAATACATTCAAATTCTCACCATGCTCAATTCAACAAATTCAATCATTTTTTGCGTACTTTTTATTGAAATTTAAATGGATAAAAATAGAAATCTCCCTCTAAAAAGATTGAGATGTGTTCTTAAAAAAATAAAAGAAATTTCGAAGAATTGCAGAAACGGTGCAGCTGACTGCTTACTACGATCAAAGAATCGTGAACGACGATTGCGACGCACTTCGCAACGTAAGCATCGTAAGCCCGGCGAATTGTTAGTCCAACAAAACCAGTGCAAAATAGCATTTGGACCTCACTACAGTGTTTGTATGGTAATTTAATTTTTCAAAAGAAAATTGCAAGCAAACCATTATTGTATACAAATGAAAGTTGGTGTCTTTAAAAAAAAATTAAGGATTAAAACTCAGACTTCTTTTCAACGAGAATTTATAAGATACATTTGGGTAAAGATAAAGAAAGGGAAAGAAGGAAAAATTTTTGTAGTCCTCACGGTAATATAATTATTATTGCGACCATCCGGTAATTTCCACATCATAATTCCAATTATCTGCTAATGATTTGCCTAATCAAAAGGGTTGATTTTCTATTTTTCTACTAAATTTAACTAAATGATATTCAACGAGACGAACCTCAAATTTTATTTCGATTAAGAGGAAAGAATATTCATCGAAGGATCCATGCCGACGACTTTGGTGCAAAAATCGACAACTGCGCAAGACAGAGCCATGTGAAACCAAATTTTATTTACCTTTATTGGATGGGACTGAATGTGGACCTGATAAAGTGTGTATTTCATAGTATTTTAATTTTTATTGTTGAAAAAACGGGTAAGAAAATGATTCGTTTCCAGATAAAATTGTGTTATAGAAAAAATTAATGAATAAAGTAATTAATTTATCATGGCATTTAAAATTGCTTAGAAATTTCTCTGAATGCATTCGAAAAATGTCTTACATATCATAATGTAAAATCACTACATTGCAATAAACACAGATAGAAAAGCCTAACTCTAATTTAGCGAAGATTAAGATTAATTAATTTTGAATATTTGTTTTCTGTCTAACTCTTCATCACATTCTAATTTGCATACTTTTAGTGGTGTGTTGGTGGAAATTGTATAGCAAGTGATAAAGAAAAGAAAGTAGGTTCATTTCTTGCGGCAATTAAATGTCATTTCAAAATAATTACTCTAAAGCAATTTACAAATCACATAACGCTTCTATAATAAGCACTGCGAATCTTCTTTGCTTCTCGGTAAGCACAAATATTTCCCCTATTTGAAAAAGAAAATAAATTTCAGACTGCATCGATTTGAATCCATCAATGTGCCGCGAACTACCCAACGAAAAGCTCTATAAGTACTGCCATTCGAAATACTTCCGCTCATTATGTTGTGTTACTTGTTCTCAACTTACATATCGCAACATCTTCACTACTGCCTCCTATGACTCATAATTATGATACACCTAGAATATGTTTTTCGAGTACATTATATGCTGGTGTAAAAGTATCATTGGATTCTGAAGCAATTTATGAACATTTATTTTATTTCGCAACATCATCAAAAAATCAGGCTTATTAAGTTCCAATGGAAAATTTGACAGAAGTTCTGAGATTTTCAAAATTGCAAAAATGAACCCTAAAACTTCCAATTCTTCAGCATTTTATAATCATATTTTTTCATACTTTGAAGAAACGATGCGCCACTGATTCCCCATAATGCTTATATTTATCAGAAATCGAGCTCAGAAACATTTTTCTAAATTACAAGCATTTTTCTATTCCATTTTATTATATATATGCAAACGCTTAAACTGTATTTTAAATTCTTGCCAACGAAGTAAACGAAATACATATCATCGATAACCTGACCAATCGCCGATACCTGTTATTGATACATATTTTTCTAGAAAATCACTGCATAAAAATAAATTACGCCGGTTAAAGACCTATATCAAATAACAGAGTAATGCCAGAACTTTTGACAATATCTCTCATAGGTTTCAGGAGATACTTCAAAGAAAAACTTTGTATTTATTTAAAATAGTAATCAATTACGTTGTGTTTATTTAAAATAGTAATCAATTACAAGTTCTATAGAAATATTTCATTTTGAAAGTTCTAAAGCACCTCAAATTTTAAGGGATATGATACTTCAGTAAAAGAAAAACGAAAATAGTATCAAAGTGAAGTGAAGACTTATCGATTATATTCGAAATTTAGTGTACAAAGCAGATTAGCAGGGAACGATATTAAATCCATTGCATTTCATGAATGCTCCAAAATTTATAGTAATAAGCCACAATGTATCGCAAGAAAGAAGGAAAGAAATGAGAATCAAAAAAGAGAAACAGACTATCCATCCAATTAAAACCTAAAGTTGAAGTTCGAACTTAACTTTATATTTTAAAATATCATCCTAGAAGATGAGAAAAAATAAGAGTCTAGAAGAGAGTCACTAATAAGAAAAAGTGGAATCCACAGGAGACGCAATTCCCAATAGATTCATTTTTTTCTACAAACCTTCGATGAAAAAAAAATGCTAAGCAATCAAGTTTCTGTGGATTGTACAGCAAAAATTAACTGTTCTAAAACCGCTTTGGAAGAAATAATATTTGGATAGAACTTGTAGAAAACATAGCGATTTTAATGGAATTTTGCACATGAAACACATGAAAAGTCTCTAAAACTTTTTACCAAAAACTTCTGAAGCTTTTCATGTATTTTTTACAGTTGACGTTCCAAGACAATGTCCCAGTAATAATTCACTTCAAATAAATATTTGCAGGCCTTCCTCTTAGAAAAACTTGAATCAATTTGTTGGCCAAAAGATTAAGTAATGTCGCTGAAAGACTGATATTCAGTTCCACTTCCAAAGATCGTATATCGAAAAAAATCTTGCAAAAAGATTAATTATTAATATTTTAAATTACTGCACCAAAAAAAAATAAAGCTAGTAAGTTCGCGGTATCCTGCTGAAATACTGATCGATTGTTCGCTGTATGCTATTCTTTTCCTCGTTTTTGGTATCAATTGACGTATATCCAATGAGAAATTCTGAGATTGCAAATGTCTTGAGCTTTGTGAATCATTTCGAAATTTAATTGGCATTTTTGATACTGATGGCCGACAAATACGTTCGCTTGACTTATGTAAACTTTGCTTAACGTGAATTTTACGAGGAGATGTACGGTCGACACGTTCCTCCATTGAAATCATATTTGAACAGTTGGACGGTCTATAAAATGGATAACATTGAGAAATGCGTCAAATAAGGCAAATGTGAAATAAATAAATAATTTTCTAAAAATGATAAAATTAATATTAGTGTTCCACTAGAATTAAAGTAGGATTCAGATATGATTTAAATAAAAATAATCTTCTCAATACATTTTAATTCATTATGTTACTAGCTATTCGGTAGAAAATTGTCATATTAATATACCAAAAGTCTTACCGACCGGAACTCGGCGAATGCCGATCAATTCTGGACTTTTTCCTTTATCTGAGATGGTTGTTTGAGAAGCTAAACTCATATTCGATGCAGCAAGTCTTTCCTTGACAAAATCTGGCAAATTCATCGTTGGATATCTTAAAGACTTGTAATATTGTAGAGAAGCGTCGACAAAACACATTAAAATTAGCTAAACTAAAAATTCTTCGAAGTTCGAATGTTTTAATAACCAACCAACATTGATGAACATACTTGAAATGGAAAGCACATGGCATTCGATTTTTACATTGATCCCGGAAAAATCAAGTCTTCGAGCAGCATGGCTTGATATGTTAGTCAAATCACACAGTGGTGGAGACATCGACTCAGTAATCCTTGAAAGGAAGGAAAAAGTTGAGAAAAAAATCAGTGTTTTAAACTTCCTTGGAAGCGCCACAATCTGAGAATAAACTGAAAAAAAACCATACTTGAACATTTTCTTCACTGGTGATCCACTTTCATTTTTGTTTCTGTACCAATTCGGTTTAGAGGACTTTTAAATGGACTTTTGAAATGACTCCGTTCCGCAATTTTTTGGGGTTGAAACTGACACATTTAATTGTTTCCTGCAAAACGTGTACACTTTTAACATTATATTTTCTGCAAAAGAAAAAAGAAGCTAGATGTTAGTTAATAAACTCTTCGGAATTCACAACTGTAAATATATTTTTGAAATCTTAGAGAATATTTAAATGAAAATAAGAATAGCAGAAAAAAACTGCATTGGATTTATCATAAACTGCATTCCTATATGACAGTATGAAGAGAAACAAAGTGAACAGTATGAAGTATATACATCGATATTTCGGCCACAGCTGTTTCAGGCAATTCATATAATTCAACATGATCCTGATGTGCTGTGATAGATGATTCCTGGTCTTCAGGATTTCTAGCACTCCATTTCCAAATTTTTAAATATGAATCATCCATCGTGGCAATATAATGTCCATTGCTACTGAATCTCGCAACAGTAACCTGAATGACATAAAGTCAAGCTTCATTTACCTGTTGTTGAAATTACGCTAAATATTAAATGGAAAAAATGACAATGAACGAAAATACATCAGAATATAAAAACAATATTTTACGAATTCATAAACAGTTTACTAATTTAAGAATAGAAAAACAGACCTCATAGCGATGACCACCTAATGTATATTTCGGGTAAGGCAAAAACTTAATTTTGCTTTTATTAAAACTGGAATATTTTTCCTGCAATAACAAAATGAAAGCACATTTTAGGTTAAGAAAATAGGTTCAATTAATAATTGAAAGAATTGGCATGCCAAAAAATCTAATGCATTAAAACTAATAAAATAACTAATGACCTGCAAATCCCAAATAACAGCGAAACAATCACCACCTCCAAACATTACATGATCGGAAGTTGGCGAGGCAGAAATTTTAAAATCATATGTGTTGAAAGACGTTCGTTTAACTCCTTGTAAAATACCAACTGAAATTTTCAAAAATTTTAATTTTGATCAAAAAAAAAATTTTAATGATGAGGAATAAAATTGAATATATGAAAAAGCAAGCAATGTCAATAATATTAAAAAGATAAAGCACCTGGTGCGTTATTTAATCCCTGAATGGTGTACTGATAAATTTTTGAATCTGTGGATGCAACAAAAAGTGAAGAGCTAAAGCGATCAAGGCATATCGAAGCAATACCTTAATAATGAAAATGAAGAGAGATTATTTGAAAAACGATAATTATTGAACTTCCGAACAAGACAAAAAGTATCGAAAACTTTCGATAAAATATTCAGATTGCATGAGTAAAATCCAAATTACACATTCCCAATCCTTCGTTTTAAAAAATTGCTTAAGGATTTTAACTAACTTGGAACGAAATTTTTTGCCGTTTCTATTGGAACGAAGATAAATAGAATGAATCTAGCTAATTTTTTAAAATAAAGATTCTTTTATCTAAAAAATTTATAAAAGAAATTTGGAAAAGTAACAAACCAAAATCACGAACTGAAGTACTACTAGGATCTTCAAGAATGCGAAATGGACTACTTTTGCCACGATAACGGAGATCCCAAAAGCGAATACCTCTGCAGTAAATTCATTATCTAAATCAGTAACCACCAAAAACCAATAGATAAAATCATTAGGATAACTAGCATAACATGAGACACATCAATTCCACTCAAAAAAATAAAATACTTTACGTTTTGAAAGACGAAGACGCTGAAATTAGGGTGTTTCCACCATAGTGTACTAAAGCAGTGATTCCCTTTGAACTCATCGAAACTGAGGTACGTGATCTTCGCTTTGTTCCAATACATTGACCTGAAAATATTAAATCAGATTTTGATATATAAAGTCAACATGAACGGGACCTAGAAATTGGGATTACCAAAATAGTTATGAAAATACTAGGTAATATAAGGGTAGACGACTCCTAGGTCTTGATTTATTTTTTCTAATTAAAGATTATTCAACCTTCAAATATTTTACAATGTCAATTATTAAGCAAATCTCATCACATGTTATGTTAAATAATGGTACAGTAACATGGAAAAAAAACGATCTTCTTCAAATGCAATGCAAACTGAAACGAGATATAGAAATTCTCTATTTTTTTATCGAATTTTTTCTTGCATATGTTATCTGTCATACTTCGATAAAGATTGCATACGTTGAGGAGCTAATAAAGGATGTGTATTTTCTAGGAGATTGAAGGGACGCACAACAGTAGCTTGTGGTTCTCGTCGATCCCATATGCAAATTGTTCCATCTCGAGCTCCTGTTGCAAAAAAGATCTGCAATTTGTAGTTATTTTTATTGTGAAGAAAATTGTGGATTCCAAAAAGATGAAAAGATCATTAAGGAAAACTGACCAGGATTGTCGTCGGATACAGAAAGAGCGCGGACTGAGCCTTCGTGACCCAAAAACTGTTGCAACATAAGTTGTCGTTCAATATCCCATGATGCTACCTTTGCATGGCCAGATATAGAAAGTAAATTGTTCGGCCTATTTGCAACAAATGACAAATCGATTACGCAACTTCGATCAGCAGAAATTGCTAAAAATAGTTCATGTTTGTGTATAAGATTTGAAAAGTTTTGAAAACGGATAGCCTGAGCCTTATACATTTAAACTTCTTTATCGAATAATTCAAGTTTTCGTTTTATTTTTTCTCTGAAAATTTACTTAATCTATGAAATGTTGATTTCAACAATATTTTTCAAAACCCAACGAAGCATAAAGTATGAATCACAAAAAAATAAAAAAGTGACAAAAAATAAACAAAAGGAGAAAAATATAATTCAAATGAAATAAAGCATGAAAAAAAGCAAAGAAAAGACGAAAAATAAAACAAAAGAGGAGAAACATCGTTCGGATAAAATATGCATCGATTTCACTTGAGACATTTGCAACCAAATAAATGAACTTACAATTAGATATAGCATTTTCTCGAGCATCTAAGAAATGAATAAAGCCATTTTCATCGCCAATAGCCAACAAATGTTCAGTAGATAGATCCTTGGCAAACTGACAAACTACCCACGCATTCTGAAAATGATTATTTGGATTTCAATACGGAATGATAAGAAACTTTTTCTTTAATTTGTAATATTTTGCATTTCAAGCACTGGAGATGCTATATAAAGCTGGGTATAAATTGAAAGGATTTGTTTCTTCATATTCAAAGTGTACTCAATAATATGGCTTCCAAACAAGATGATCAAATTCTAATGAGAAAGCCAAATTGTTCCACCGGTATGAAATGATATTTATTTTGAAAATTAATACCTAATTACTTGATTATGTCAGTTCCTTTGCATTATTAAAGGTTTATGAACTTTGATCGCGTATAATTTCTTTATCCTTGCTTAAAAGACATGAAACTCAAATGATTCAATTCTTCTTCTGGAAGTGAAAGTGAAACTGCATAATCAATACGGTAAAATACTTGAAAAAGGATGAACTGAAAAAGGAAATAAATGGGAAAAAATTACCGACGAAATTAAACATTTAGTAGAGGAATAATTTAGAAAATACGAATCTGGCACCACTCGAGATACCCTATGACCCCAGAGCATGCAGTGAATATTCATTGATCCTTGACATCCGGCATACACTCCACTATTGATTTGATTAGCGCTAAGTTAGTTTAAAATTCCCATCACAATTTTCAAAATTGAAAATGCGCGGTCACAATGCAAATCCAATATCTCATCGTACAAGGGAAGATGATTCAATTTGATTCCTGAAGTTAATCATCGATATTAGGCACAAGGGAATGGAGTACTAGGCATGCCAAATTACACATTTTAAGCCTAAAGTCAGACTTTCCACATCTCCTTTATCTCACAGTACAAAATTTTTCTAAGCTTTACAACGGGTTAAAACCAGAACGTTTAAAGAAAAAACAAGATATTTGCAAAAATTTTTTAATATCACGGAACATGAACTTTTATGGATTCAAAATCAAAGATAATATTAAGTCTAAGCTCAAAAATTCTGGAAATCAAATTTTAATCACTGTATTAAACTGTATTCTTTTCGAAAATTTTTAGATTTATTCAGGAAAAAAAATTAAAATTCTGTTTTCCCTGTTGCTGAGAGCAATCTTGGAAAAGTATCAACTACCGGCTGTTTTTCCTTTTCTTCATTTATTCCGGTCCCACAAGTTCGTTATGTTTAAATGCCATTATCTATACTGATTGAACGGAAATACATGATTCGAAAAGATTAAACAAATATTTTCATAGGAAAGGCCATAAATTTTAATATAAAAAAAATTGTATATTCTATAAATTAGAAATTGATTCGGTGCTTAAGTTTGTAATGAATTTATAAAAATAAAAAAATAAACTGACCATGTTTTTTCAAAATGTTCATAAACCGCTAATTCATCCATTGATGGGTTTATCAGCAAAATGATATTTCTATTAAATAATAGTCTTTCTTACAATCATTTTTGAATTGTCTATTCCAGTTACTGATTCTTATTCTTAACAATCATGCATTTCAGACAACAGTTGTCTTCAGATTCTCGCAATGATAATCATATAAGAGATTTTCTTGTCTCAGTTATATTATAAACATGTTTAATGTAAAAAACTTTTGGAAAATGAAGTGTAAAATTAATGAAAGGACAAGAAACCCTTATTCAGTTACTCAGATGCACTTTTATTTATAAATCGATTTAATATATTTATTGGCATAGATAACATTCAACTATTTCACTTCAAATTTAATAATTTTCTGAAGTTAAAAAATTTTCGAAAATTAAAAAATTTTGTCCTTATTGCAGACTTAAGCAAATATTTGGATTTCTTACTGACAAAACAGAAATTGTCATTTATTATTTCGGATCATATCATCAGCTTTCAAGGTATCCTGTTTTGTTTGCTAATTTTTAGTTCATTATCTGCTTCCAAAAGGCGGAAATGAATTATAGATATAATTTGACAAAGTATGAAATTAGCTGAGAATGAGCCACCATAAATTCAATAGGAAATTTGAACATAGAACCAGTTTCTGCTTTACAGAAATAGAAGTTACTTCGTTGCAGTTTCTATCTATCTTTTTCGATTAGATATTTGCTGAATTTTTCCTACCATTCGCGGATGTATTCATCATTAATCTACAGCAACACAATATTATTATCCAACCATTTTTCAAAAATAGATTTGAATTAAAAATTTAGCGAATCGTAGGCTTACACTTGCACTAATTTATATATTTTTACAAAGTATGTCATGTTAATATCATTTTAAAACTTTTATTAAGATTTAATTAAATTTGTTAGCTATTTTAAGCAATAAGCTATTAGAAAGTATGCAAATGTGGTACATCGCATCTAAATTTCCTTTGTGAGAAATTTTTTTGTTACATAACCATTTATAGTTAAGATGAATTCATAAATTTTTGTTAATATTATTCATTCAGTAGTTCTATTAAACTTTTTCTTTTAATGCTTTTAAGAATAAATGTGATAAAGTAAAAATAAAAGCAAAAATGTCTAATTTATTAAACTAAAACCTTCGATCCATTTTGAAGTTTCGTAAAAGGAAAAATTACTCTCTCAATCACTTACTACAAGCGATTTTCCACATTGGACTTTTAAATTTTCAACATATATGCAAATTATATTTTTAATTAATTGCCGCATCCATCTTCTATCCAAACTACCACTGTTACAAAACAATCACCAATCGATATGGAGATTTTGATATGTCAATTTTTTCATTATTTCCCGGATCAAAAATACTTGTCGACACCTGACTTTTTTAGATTGGTTAACTGATTATTTCCGAGTAAAACGTATTCTTCATTTATGAAGAATCTATTTGATAATGATTAGGTAATGAGGTATATACCGGGAACACCTAATAAAATAAGAAATTATGTTACGATTGCACATGGAGTGCATGATAATTTTTATCGGAATTTCTAGCATATATTTCGTTACTTAATCAATATCAGATAGATCTTTCACAAAATTCATTTTGGCTTTTTTAGCCAAGCTTAGTTTAGAAATTAAACTGAGTTTCAGAAATAATTTGAATTTATGGGAGAGTTCTACCCATGTCAACTTGTACTTTAAACATTTATTTGGAAATAAAACTGGATTTAAAAAAATATAACTAATTTGAATGTTACTGATTAACTGAATCGGTAAATGCACATATCATAAATGTTTGTAAATTCAATTCTATTTTTGGTTCGATCAATGAAATCATAAGTTGACAATATTTGAGTTGACATTACTCAACCGTTGCTACCGCTTAATCTCTTGCTCTCTCTCACTCTATGTTTTCCCACCTCTAATTTCAAAATTTTTACATACTCTATCTTCGATATATGTCTGATAGGACAAACATTCTTAAATTTTTCAAAATTATATTTTGATGCACGAAATTCGTTGCTGTCTCTTATTTCGTTACTATGTTTTTCATTACAATTATATCCTACGCATCGGTTTAGTTTATCTTTCCTTAAATTTTAGTAGATCCAATAACAATACAGTGCAATAATCAAATTTCGATTCAAATTTTAAATTTATCATACATTTTTGCTCTCATAAGTTCACATTAATTTGATACTAATATCTTTTAAAATCTTTCAGAATATAAGTATCTTCAGCAAAGGAATATAAGAAATTACATTTAAAGAAATTGATGTTAAAATAAAATTGAGTAGTGTTAATGTCGCGATGATTGTTAGTATAAAATTATTATATGTACATTATATTGTGCTTTTTACTTCACTGTTTTCTTTCAAATTTTTGATAAATATTATTAGCACATATATTTTCCCGATGGCTCATTTATTTATTCACTATCCTTTTTTCCTTTTTTTCTACTCTAATGCTTCTTTCGAAAGTATAAAAGATAAAAAAAAATTATACAATATTTGTTGTCATTAAAGATACTATTGAAAAGCTATATCGTTTTATGCATAAAATCTCAGGAAACATCATTTATGGAATTATTCCTTTTTTAATTAATACAAATTATATGAATAATTCTAAGAAAAACTGAAATTTATATTTGTTGAATTCGTAATCTTTGATATTTTTTTTGTTAAATTCAATGTCTCTGATTATCTGGCTAGAATTATAGAGGAAGTTTTTTCATCATGGATTGATGCTGATTTTCTGCTTCAGTTTCAGTTAGCTTTTCGTCTCTCTAATGATATCTAGCTCTGCTCTTCAAATATCTTCATTATTTGACGACGTTATCGATATAAACAAGATAGAGGTGGAAAAATAATAGTGAAATGGGATGGCTTGTTGCTTTTCAAAAACGAATATCTCAGTATATTTGCCAAAAATAGAAATAATAGGAATTTTTGTTTCATTCGTCTAGTCGTAGTTAAAGCGCTCATATCATTACACTCAATTCTCATGATTAAAACGTTATAATCAGTTGATAAATGACTTTTTTTTAAAGCGTTCTGTAATCTTTGCAATGTTTAGAAGACATTTAAAAATGTTATAGAAACTTTTATATCCATCGTAAATATTTCAATTATAGAAATGTTCGATTTGCCACTATTGAATTTGGTGAAAGTGATAGCTATATACGGTGGTCTCTGTGGTTTACTTTACATTGGAACAGATGGATTCCATCGTGAAGCTCCATTTCTAAATAGCGTGCCAACTTTTTCCTTGACTCTACTTACGTTAACATTGCGGGTGAAAGGAACAATCAAACTATTCACATTTTTAACATTTCTTATTCTTGGTAAGTACAACTTAGTTATAAAAGTTAATCAGAAATCAGATTTAAGGTAATAAAACTAAATTTTGAATTGAAGTCTGTTAAACTATGATAGATAATAAATTAGAAAAAAATGAAAAACATGTATTTTATTGCATAAAACATCAACTAAGAAGTACTAAGTTAGATCAAAATTCTCTTAGGAATTGATTAGAAGATCAAACTATTCCATCCATCCACATCATTTAATTTTACATTGCCAAACTACCTTTCCTGAGGATCGGCCTTATTCGACCTTATCCTCTTACTTTAAACCGTCCAAATTATATAAAGGCTTCTTTTAGCTGTCGGCGTATATTTGTATTCATTGCAATGGCGTAATAATTTGCAAACTGTTTGCGCCCTATTTACAACCGCACATATTTTATACATATTATCTTTCACTTTGTCTATGCAACGATTATGGCGTGGATGTGCTGTAGTGATAACAATTTATGTTATCGCTTTCCTTTATTTTGTTTCGTCGATTTATTCTGGTCCATACCGATCCTGGTCCTTAACTTTTCCCTTCTCCTTATAACACTTGCTATCTCTTTGATTTCATCTGGATCTATTTGGCATTACGGATCTAAACGAGGAAATGTTGAACAACAAGTTTGCGATTTTGAAACTATTTTAGACTTTTTTAGTTTCTATAGGGTATGAAATTCGAAATGATGAAAACTGTTTAGTATCATGTAGTGCTGGCTATCTTTTGGATTGCAGTTTTGCTTTTTTTCAATAGGCTATCAATTAATTTCGAAAATGTTCTCTGCATACATTTATAGTTAGGGAATCAGGTTTAAAAAATGAAATGAGAAGAGGGCTAAAGAAGGAAGTTAGTTTAGAACCAAAGCCAAATACTATTTCGTAATTATTCTATCGAATTTCAAAAATATCTGACGTGTGACATAAAAAGCTTTATTGTTTTTATTTTTTTTTTTTACCGTGGATTTGCCTTATATTTTAATCCAATATCGCGGAAAATCCGATCATTTTCATCGTTAAATAATACTTTAAATCATTTGTTTCTTTTAATAGCAAAGAAGGAAAGTTTAATTTTTCTGATCGATGCAATCATTTTCAAACGATTCTTTTTTTTTTCAGGCCGCGTTACTACGATTTTGGGTTTGCTATTGTTTATGGTTTGTGCCAGTTTGTTTTTATTGAACCGATTTGGAAATCGCATCGACAGATCCAATTACTTAAGTACCTTACTATTTTATGTCGGTCAACCGTTGTTGTTCATTGCAAATGCGCGAGCCTTCTGATGTTTTGTGATATTGTCCCTACAGTATTACATATCATTATTACACGCAATATTTAATTCGATTGAAATCGCAGAAATTTGGAATCCATTAAAAAATTATTTGCATGAAGTCAGAAGATTATTCATTGAAAAATGTTTTTAAAAACCACAATATTCTTAAATTTTATACTGTTAAACTAAATTTTGCTGGAGGTCGAGATATGCTAAAGGATTGGATCTTTCATACATTGCAAAAATTTCCAACTAGAAGTTTCGCCATTAACAGATCCCAAGTATCTTTAATATTTTAATCAAGCTTTAATATAATTGAGTATTCTGCAAAAATATATATGTATATATATACATACTATCTGAATATCTTTGTGAAATAATTTACTTGAACGTAACGCTAAATATACGTATGTTATACAAATTGTTTGAAGAAAAAAAAGTGTTATTGGTTTTTGACATCTCGAAAAATACCTTCAGAATCGTAAAATGCTACAAATTTACATGCATAATGCATCCATTATCATTATCAAATTTATAAACCCATCTTAAGAATATATATTAGATTTTATTTTCAATATTTTTAAAATCCAAACTCAAATTTAATCGAATGCAAATTTTTCTATGTGAGACATTAGATTGCGATTTGTTGTTAATTTTTCTATTTGATGTTGATTGAAGCGGTGATTCAGTTTTCCTCATGGCTAGCCAAATTTTACAGAGTCAAACAAAAAATCTCCAAATCAATCACAAATGCACGATACAATGAATGAAGGAAATATCATAACTATCGAAACCAAAGCAGAAGTAGGTAAACCACCTATGCATGCAGTGCTTTCTGCTTTGAAACACCTGTCAGATTATCTTTGATAGGATCTTCCTCTCAGGATATATTTGTATAACTATGTCACGTAAAGTATTCAAGATATCCTTAAGCATATGTCGTTAGAAGGACACTGTCTGCAGTTGTGAAAAGTTTATATAATCTTGTGTGGAAGCATATCTTAGACTTGAGAGAAGATTTCTAAGTTGATGTTACAAATCCCCGTATTCCAGAATTCTTTTCTCAATGCGCCAAAATTGGCGATACGAAACAAGAGGAAACAAAAAGGTGGAAACGGTTTAATGATGATCGCTATTCTGCATGTAATTATCCTCTGTATAACATTAGAAATGATGTATTACTCGATCTTTGATATCAACTTTCTTCTTCATACATATCGAGCATTCTTATTGCCTTGTACTTCTAGCAAGAGATTCAAAAAATCCCATAATTTTAAAACAGGAATACATGTCCGTGAAAGCGATTATCCGTGCAATAATTATAGCTTTTTCTTGCATGTGGCCTGATAGATTTGGGTATGTTTCTCAGTATTCGGTTCAATCATTATGGTGACATATGGCCTGATAGCTATGTGAAATTAACTGTCTCCGAATTTCGACTTTACCGTAATCAAGTAAATATTTTTCTTTTTTGGATACTCAATGAACATTTTTCCTCGAGTATCCAAAGCCAATTATGCATGTCTTCCAAATCAAAAACAAAGTTTTGGAATCTTAAAAAATGAATTAATTAATCAATTTTTATAACATTAAATTCTGTTTTTGCATAGATATATCAGTTTTAATTCTTTTAATCGTCTTTCTAATTGTTTTTTTTCTCTTTGTTTTTAGAAAATAACGCAAAACCTTATCAAACTAGTCGAATTAACCTATTAATAACGCCATTTTTTATATTAATTACCACTGAGATCACTTATATCAGCGAAACAGAAATAAACGATAATTCGATTTATGATGGGATTTTTTTAATTACATAAATCAAAAAAAAAAAAAATTCAAAAGATGGAAATACTTTTCTAGCATTTAAAGAAGAAAGAAGAAAATTGAAAAGAAAGATTATGCGATTTGTTGCGATTTATTTTCAACGATGAGCCATTTCAGATGCTTTCCATCCGTCTACTTTATTCACCTGTAACAATAGCTATTGGCTTGATGATATTTTTCCCGAAAAGCATTTATTTGTTAATCATTTTCTTTTCTAAAGTGTCGTTTTGTCGAACAATGATCGTCGATGGAATCATCTCCTTTGTTACACTAATTTATGCTTGCATCACAGGTATTCTGTTCAGAAAAGGTTCAAAAGATGAACTTAATTCAAAAATAAATTTAGTAGAATGATTTCCTGAAAGATTTTGAATTGGAATCGAATAAGACTGGAAAGCTTAGACTTATGAGAAACCGTTGTAAAGGCACGCTGATCAAGTAATTGAGAACCCGATGAATTGAACTCTATAAATGATCCTTAGACAGTTGCTGTTGCAGGTGTCCATGCATATATTATATTGCACAATATTTCAAGGATTAATATCGGAGATAGAAGTGATATTCTTTGTTACGCTATTAGGTGTGCTTATGAATCATATTGTACTATTATCATTCTTGAGGGATGGATAAGTATTACTGATTAAATTGGTAAATTTCGTAGTTCAAAAATATCAATGAAAGGCTTTTTAAGTTAAAGATTTAGAATACCAAGTAGCAGTATTTGAAATCAATTTCAATTTCAGGGGTCCACGCGAAAAGCTTCACAAGCATTACGTGATCATTGCTTGTTGGTTGCATACAAAATGTTTGGTAATCATTTATCGTTGCAGTCTATAATCGCAATATTTGTAATCATCGTATGTATTGTCAATTTCATTTATCTTTTTATGAAACTGATCGAAATGTGAAGCGCAGAAGAAAAGTCGATTTCCATCAAAATCTCATGGAAAATTCCACCCAATGTTTAACTTAAATTGAATTCCTTCAAAAATTACGGAAGATTTGAGAATATTATTAACTCGAAATTTGAAGAATCAGATTATATGTGATTTGTAGGAATTATAAAAAAATCAAAAAGTAAAATGTGTTTTTTAAATATATAAATGGATGTTTACATATCTCAAATATTAAATTATGAGTGTATGTTGCTATTTAATGAATTCAACTTATTTCGATCCAATAAAGATCTGATAACAATTTGAAGTGACATGTATTATCATAAGGGGCTATGTGTCTGGGATGTTCGGTTGCAAAGCGTCCTTCTTTCCCTAGATACGCTACCGTGGAAGAAATGAGTGGCAGTATGAGAGGTCTATTTCACGCTGAGGGAATATTTGTGCAGCTAATGTGTTGGTGGTGGTGTTGTTATTAGCACTTGTTCTCCTTTACATGCAATATGTCAAGCGTCACTTATACGTAAATGAGATGATGGCTAAAAAGAAGCGTCAATCAACGTTAGTGCGAATATGTTGCGTAGCTGGATCTGGTAATAACTTTATTTCAGATTGCATGTGCTTTAAATTTCTTATTAGATGGGCATAATGTGAAATATTTTAGGCTTTTCCTCGACTTAAAATTTTTTAGTGACTAGTCAACTTTTATCTGAGATATTCGGATCTCTTCAAATCTACTTGATTTTCCGGAATAGCGTGACTTATTTTCAATCTGAGAATTTTGAATTTAGTACATCGTATATACGTTTCAGGTGGACATACTGCTGAATTACTGGCTATAATATCTGCTTTTAAAAAACAATTTGGTTATTATATATATATCGTTTCTGATACTGACAAATTAAGCGAACGAAAGGTAAAGTGTATAGAAAATATTTGAGAAATGAATTTAAATTTTTTACAGCATTAGGAAGTATCCAAAAAATAGTTTATTGGTGTGTTTTTGTATTGTAAACTTTACTGAGACTTTATGCAAAAACAGTTGTTTAATTATCAACAGTATTTAAGATAATTGAATTTGAAAAATCACGAGGCTTGAGAAACTTTTGGATAGAACGAATAAGCAGAAGTCGGAAAGTGAAACAGAACTATATTACTTCATTATTCACAACGATTTGGGCCTGCTTTGAAAGCTTATTCTTGGTATGGCGAGTAAGGTAAAACACTTTATTTTTCATAAAGAAGTGTTTTAGAAACTAGGGAAAATAGAAGAATTGGGAATATGGTAATTACTTCTCACATTAACATTTCGAATTTGGTGATCTGAAATCGAAAGTAGAATTTGCTTTCAATTAAGCCTCAAAAAAACTAACTACATTATCATTTCCAAATTGTAAAAACACTTAAAAACACTTTTTAATTACTTAATAAATAGCTATAATTTGAATTCGAATTTGAAGCTATATTTAAAATGTGATAAATACCAAAATTTTTGAAATTTTTTGTTACACGAGAATAATAATCCATATAAACTATAGTATTTGTTTTCAGGCCCGATGTAGTACTCTGTAATGGACCAGGTGTTTGTTTGCCAATTTGTTTTGTTTCAGCATTGTTGGATTTGCTGCGATTGCGCAATGTACAAATATTTTATGTTGAAAGTTTATGTCGAATAAAAAGATTGTCATTAACTGGAAAGATTTTATATGAATTGCGCATTCCTGAAATTTTTTTGTTCATTGGGAGGATCTTGTTCGGCGTTATCCACGTGCTGTTCTGATACCTTCCACTGAATATAAGTAACAGTTCGCGGATTCTGAATATGCTATGTCATTATGTGGCTGCAAAATGCACAAAAATGACCTAATCATCTTAAATCAATTTCCAGCATTATGTCTTTGCCTTTTCATAGATATTGAGAATATAATTGAAGAGATGTGAAGTTAGTGATGTTGATATTTACATTCATGTAAAAGTATTTTTCAATTAATTTTTATATACTTTTCAAAGTAGAAGCAGGCTGAAAATTTTGAAAATTTTCAGTGAGTTTGAGGACAT
Organism: Dirofilaria immitis; assembly: GCA_024305405.1. NCBI lineage: Eukaryota > Metazoa > Nematoda > Chromadorea > Rhabditida > Onchocercidae > Dirofilaria > Dirofilaria immitis. Next base: position 3,411,325 of record JAKNDB010000105.1, on the reverse strand, counting down.
TTTTAAGTTACAAACTATTTTGTTTGGTGAATTCCACTTGTTCAATTCATTTATTAGAATCTTTATTTCTTTTCATTTTAATAATTATCTGATGAAGTCGCTTACATTTTCTATCGGTCAACATACCTTGATTGCTGATGGTTTTAGTTGCAGTGACAAATGATTGTTGTTTTTCTCATGTGATTAATTATATTTGGTGACCAAAACATGATCTTATTTTCTTGATCCTTATTTCGGCCGGTGAATATTTTGAAGAACATCGAAAAATCTTCATGTCTATGCTTATTTATTATTTCATGTCTAGTGCAATATATTCTAATCCGATTCGCGAAGCATTTCGATTCTCAAAACTCTGCGTTGTATAAGACTTGCAGTGATTAGGTGATATATGCAGTGATATTAATAATAAACAATAACAGTATACCGTACTCATCTGTAATTTGATTTGTCTTTAAATATAAAGTGGAAATTAGATTTTTAAATTAAAAAACGTATATATACATATATATCATTTGATGCAAATCATGAGTATTCTCCAGTAATTTGAAATGATACGATCAGTGCGACTGAGTCTGAATCTCAACGCATTATAGCATTACTTTTAAGTGATGTTCTCTCAAGCGAATGCCAAAACGATTTGAAAATATACAGTAGCACTTGCATTTTGTTGTCGTAGATGGGGTACATTTAATTTTTGTCACAATTCTGCTTTAAAGTATTTGAAATAGCTGTAGAATCCTTCTGAAGGGTGGATAAGTATTTTCAAATCAGAAATCTCAGCTTTCATTATAAATAAGCATTCTGGAACATAAGAAGGAAGATTCTACCGATTATTAGTATAAAATAATTTGAATCATATCTCATAGTTCGCAAAATTGGTATAGATAAAGTTGCGTTTAATTCACTGGTTCATGGTATGAAGTAGATGCAAATCAAACGAAATCATAGACTGAATAATTGCGTGAAGGAAAACTGATCCCTGCAGTTCAATTCTTCATTCAGATAATAATTTATTTTCATATGATTTCTTCTTCATAAAATGCTTTAAAACCTTATTTTTTTTTTTTTTTGATTGCCCTCTCAACCCATTTTCCATCAAAAGTATGAAAATTATATACCAACTAACAAGACAAGAGAAGTTTGCTAATCTTTTAGACTATTTTTGGAATTGTGTGTAATAGATCATGTTTATTATTATCGGATCAACTGAATAGCTTTATGACAAGAATAAATAATGGATATCGGTCTTAATTCTACTCAATAATTGCAGAAAAACATTTTACGATAAAAGTTCCCGTTCAGTTGTTATGACATAGAACGCTGAAGGTAATATACATGGAGACAATAGAATTATTATTAAACAAAATATCTAAACTCTGTCCTGAATAATATATAAAACAAGACTGAAGTAAATTTTCTCTGCTTATAAACATATTATCGTTGAGAGCTGTTGAGATCAAACACTGATGAATGCAAATGTTGAACAATTTAACTTCGTCGAGGTCAAGCAGAAGGGCATTCCTTATGGAGAAACAGATGGCTCTTAATCTTTTGTGTATGCCCACTTTCGAAAGAATACGAAATATCCACAGAACTCCCATCAGCATTGCTTAATGGAGATAATGCTTGTTCACTTGTTTAGAATATATGAAAAGAACAGCCAAAGATTGTTTGTCGGTGAAAGCCGAAGCATGTAAATAGTTGTATATTGATAAAAGTGTTGTAAATAACTCGCCGAAATCATGGGATCAGTAAGTTCAAGGGAAGAGATATATAAATGTTCTCAATCAAAGCACACGATTACTCAGCGGTCAACAGGATGAGAGCAATTCGTTTAAGGTCGACAAGCCGAAGGATATATAAGGGAGCGGTTGCGGTTTCCGACAACGACGATTCGACGATCAATAAGGAGTGATTAATCGAAGACTACTGGACGGCCAGATAGGAGCAACAGTTCGGAGGAACAAATCGACAGCGATGGGAGCCACAGTTCGATAGCGCGAGAAAAGCAGCGGTGGCTTTACGAAAAAACGACAAGCCCCAAAGAAGATTCGACCTGTCAGTAAGCATTGCGATATTGTTCATATTCTTCGAATTTTTTCTATGTTTGTGTTTGGTATTCTTTTATACTGCTCATTTAGTTCAACTTTTGCATAGGCACGATATTGTGCTTATAATATCGTGTAAGCCCAACATAGAAGAGAATTCTCTCCTTATATTCGGAAGAAATTAAGTTTCGAAAAGATCTCCCCGTTCAAAAATTTCCAACATGCCTGGTTAACTTATATTTATTTATTCGAGTGAAAATAAGCCTTACAATTTACTAATTGACAAAGACTGAAAAACTTTTTTCGTTTCATAAATATTACATTTCTGTCAAAAAGAATTTTTCTGTGGGATAACTCTTCGCCAGTATCTTCAATCAAAGTTGGCTTATCACTTATATTTGCAGGAATAATAGTCGTAATACTTACAGAAAGCATCCAGATATCTGAAATGGAACCTAATATTAGACTTCAAATCTGCAGAACCTAATATTGAATTAAAGAAAATCTGCACATTCAATCTAAATTGAATCAATATGATCATGAAAGGTTCGAAATCAAATGTAAAAATTTTTCCTTAAAACCAAGCAAGTTGGACAAATATGAGCAAAAGCAGCCGAAATTACAATTCTTTACAGTGAAATCAATATTAACGCATTCCTACCTTACATTTCTGATTAAAATCCATATACAACTAGCTGTATAAACGATATCTTCGGAGGATAAGTAACTCCGGCCGATTCGAAATATGCGTTCCTCATGTGTATTAGTAAACAATGAGACAAATAAGCTCAGTGATCTTTCAAAGTGATCATTCAACTTCAATATAGTTAAAAGTGGCTTGACTAAAATATTTGCGTTCACAAAACAACCTAATAATCTTTTCGACGCCTTATAATTTATGCAATTGTCGGCGAAACCCGAAACATATAAATAGTTATATATAGATAGTAATGTTAAAAAGGACATTAAAGTAAATAGCGCGGCAAATTATGAGACCAATAAGCTAAAAGGATAAAGATATAAAGATATCCTCCATCAAAAGGACTCGATTTACTCACCGGCAATAAAATGGGATCAAACCGTCTAGGTCGGCAAGCCGAAAAAATATAAGGCAGGATTGCGTTTAATTGCCCAAGTTTGAGGAACAGTTCGACAACGACGATTTGGCGGTAGTCAGGCTCAGTTATTCGATAACAACTCAGGTGCAATTCGATGGTTAAGCAGGATTAGTTACTCAGCGACGACACAAATTCGACCCGACAGTCGTAGTTCAGTGCAGTTCGGAAATATGGACAAACAGCTCGGAGGACAATTCGGCGTAACAGGAATCACAATTCAACGGCACGGGAAACAGCGGTAGCGGTACGAAAGAAAAACGACAGACCAAAGAATTGGTACAACATCTTAGTAAGCACTAAGATATTTGTTCGTATTCTTGGATTTTTACCGTGTTCGTGCTTATTATTCCTGTGTATTGCGCACTTGATTCAGATCCTTGTATAAGCACGATATTGTATTTATAATATCGTGTAGCGCAAATATAGAAGAGGTTTCTCTTCTAATTCGAAAATAAAAAGATTTTCCCTTCGTTTTAATTTCTTCCTCTCCCACTGACCCGTTTTTTCACGACAACCAACCACTACTATATTCTGAAATTATTCATAAAAGATGATCCACATTTTTGGACGAGGATATTTTTGACGATAGATACGAAGTATTTCACACAGCACTTTTGTCACGAAACTGCATTTTATATTTGGCATTATCTTGAGATAATATCATGCAGAATATGTAGTCAATATTCGTCTTTCTATTTCTTACGATAGTTTTCAATTACAGTGAGTGGAAAAAGCTGTTTAAACTTTATTTACAAAATTAAAAGTCTCCAGAATAGTAAAGATAGAAACCAGTAGTAATGGATAAAAATGAGAAAATATGAACAGATTAATAAAAATATGATGTCATAAGACACATATGACATAGAAAACACAACAATGATGGAGTAAATAATGGGACCGAAAGGAAAACCTGAATTTAAAAAATCTGAGAAAAAAAAACAAAGTAACAGAAAATATAGAAAATAAACACAAAGGAAGATAGGTAGGAATTCATGGACCATGTGTATTAAAGACAAATCTGCAAAAAAAAGACAACGACGAGAAAAGTCAGCCAAAATTAACGAATGGCAATTATCATCAACGTCGGGATTTCATCTCTTCTTTTCCAATATATCTCTTTTAGCATAGCTCTACATAGCATAGAAAATAAATGACTTTAACCATAATAGAAATAATAAACACAATTTACCTTCTACCTCATTTCGTCGTGGATCTAAAAATCTACATTTTCGAAAAATACTTCATACTTTAAAAAGCCTTGAAAGTTTGAAAACTCATAATTAAGATATGTGCAGATATTGACTGTTTAACTGTCCAGAAAAGGTACTGAGCATTCAAAGCAACTGTTTCAGCGGAAAGAAAATGAAAATGAACTTATTACGCATAAACATTATACTTTTTCACTATACGTCCCGTATTATAATTAATACCAGTATCAATTACATGGGAATTTTAAAATATGCGACAAAAAAATCTACACCAAGAATGAAATTGCAGAATTAATTTGGCAACTTAACACGAACAGTAAACATCGTAAAAAATGAGCAAATTCAGTTAAAATGACCATAATGGCTTGCCCATAATCGTTAAAACATGAAGCATCCATTGTAACCAAAGTTCGCGATGTATTCTACAAATTCCAAGTATTCGTTTCCTTTTTATTATTTTTAGACTTAGGATACTTAATCTTAATTTATTTCAATGATTCGTATAAGTTCAAATCCGCAAGTGCACCATCGTGCAACTCTGGAAGATCTTCAGCAATCACCTGAAAAATGATCCAATATGCGCTGAAAATATAAGTATAATGTATCATAATAAAACTGAGATTCCGAAAGGCTTATATTTAGAACAACGTGTGCACATACGGAGGTTTTTCATGAAATGAAGCTGCTGCATATCACCAACAATTTAAAAATATCCCAACATCATGCAGTAATTTTAGTTAAACATGCTGCTCAACTTTATTTCGATATGACAGTGAAAGAAGCAAAGCTAAAAAAATTAACTGATACTTGCATTCTATCTGCACTGAAAATATAATAATTAATGCAATACTTACACCTTCAACAAAGTTCACTTCACTTTGCTTTAAAAGATATTCTCTGATGTTTCCGGATATTGTTGTCATCTCTTTCATTTGTGAAGAAACTTCTCTTTCATCAATGTATGATTCAAGCATCCAAGTCAGATGATCGTTACCAAATATAGGTACCAGATTTCTGTAAGAAAGGAACAGACAAATACCATCAAGGTTCTAAAACGGTGTCATAACTGACTACGAACATCAATGTTAATGTATACAATATCTGTATCATCACAATGCTCAATATTTTAACATCTCTGTTATCAATATTTTTACATCTCTCCAAATATAAAATCAATATAATACATTACTGCAGAATAATATATGATGAATATCAAATTTTAAGGAAGACTCATAACCGGAATCTTAATGTAATCAAAAAATATTGTTTTCCTTAAAAATATTTAGTTACTGCAAGCAACTAACTCTTCTGTGCACCAAACTGATTTTTCCGGTAGTCCTTTTGAAAGATGATCGTTTTCTGCGTAATGTTGCCTGAGCTTTTGTAACGAGCCTAAATCATCCCTACCACATACGAAGCATCTTGCATTGTAGTTCTCTTTACGTATGTAATTAATCATTTTCACTCGTTCATAAACATCCAGCTTTTCCCGTGCGATGATTCCGAGAATATCGAAATAATGAACATCCTGAAAATAAATAATAATGTAGTTATTTTCTTTTGCACATTGGAAAAATAATGCACCATTAATATTAGCATAAAAGAAAATGAGCTACACATAATTTTGATCCTCTCTATTGCAAAAATTTTCCAAAAAAAAAGCTTTATAAAATCTCGATTTTTGAAATTATCTGAACTAAAGCCATAAACTAAGCAATGAATATACTTTTATATGTTCAAGTAATGGAGCAGCATGATCTTCGGTTTCATCACAAAACAGGCAAACCACACGAGTTTGCTCCACATCGATATTATCTTCTTGCCATTCTTGCCAGGATTCCCTATTAAGAGTAACATTAGTTAACAATACTTATAATATGAAGATAATCAGTTTGCTTCATTGATATAGACAAAAAAATCAAATAATTTTTATTATCTTTCGGATATTAGTGAGCAAAGACATCAAAATCAAAAAAAGTGAAAAAGTTGAAACGAAATTTTTGTGCTTCAGAGAATACAAATAATGAAGGAAAAAAGGCATACTCTTCTTCTTCTTCATCAGAATCTACAAACGTTGGCATGGTATCTTCAAAATCTTCTTTCAGTACATCTAACCAACGCTTTCCTAACTCCTAAAAAGGGACTTTCGGCACCACATTTTTCAAAAGTTTCGATAGTACTTATATATATATATATATTTAACATTATATACATTTTTCCTTTACCAAAACATTTGATTTCAAGACCTCAAAAGTTTGAAAAATGTTATGTGCTGGATAAGAGATATGAGAACATAAACATATCATCTTCAGAAGGCCTTAATATAGCATAAAATATTATCATAATAGATAGTAGTTTCAATATAAAGATTAGCATTAAAGATAAACAGACTTGGAAAATTTGATCGATAAACAGTCCATAAAATCTTTGTGATCTAAAAAATTTTGTTAAAAAAAGAAAGACGAAACGATCCTACCAAATAGTTGATAATATAGAATTTGTCATAGTAATTGTTCTTTGGATTCACTTCCTTATGGTTTCGTTTACGCATATGATCCATCAAAGTATTGCGGTCGCTGAATCGTTTTTCACAATAAATACATTCATTGCTGCAAACAAAAACTAAACTAGCTAAACATACATATACAGTGATACAAATGCAATGACAAAATCAGTCAAGAAGAGAGAAAAGCTGATACCAACGAAGCGTCCTCCTACACTAAATTGTAAAGAAATTTTTTAATACTACGTCTAAGAATATCAGTGCTAAAATTTTAGAAATGATAACCTGAGAAGCTTTGATTTCAGACATTCAATATATTCGGTGACAAAGACTGCAATGACATACAACATTAATTATAAAGAGATTGAACTAGATGAAAAGGAATTTCCTGAGAATTTAAATTAAATCGTTGCTGAAAAAATAGCGATAATGAATTCAATCAATTTGTAGTTCCAAGAAATAACTTCCTATATACTCTTTCAAGGAAAAAAAGCACCTAAATTGTCTGGTGACCCAAGATTCAAATGATGGATCATGTAGAGATGGTGGATTATTTTTGACCGGTTACCACGTGCCGTGTAACGACAAAAATACATTGTTGTATGAAATTCGTATCTTCCCGTTCACGTTGCTGACATGCTAATGCCTATAATGCAAAAATTTTGAAGAAGGAATTAAAGAAATTCCATCCTTCTATCGCGAAGATCATCCTAAGATAAAAATCTTCGTTCGGTGCCTAGTGTAAATCATTAAATAATCTCAATGCATCTAATAACTAAATGACCTGAATGTTCTGCAGGAAAAATGAATGAGAATCAAAAACGTAAAATATTGCATCTAAGTGATATACTTCTTCCAGACGCCTCATAGCAAGTTTTTGACGTAAGGCATAATCCTCCGGCAAATTTTCACCCATTTCATAGAAATAATTTGTTTTTCCGTAAAATTCACTACTTTCGTCTAGAATTTTTTCGGGAAAATAGTGTCAATACTTTCCTTCGCAAAACGTTGTCTCCAGTATTCCACATATCTAAACAAATTAATAAATTAATATACTGATATGTAAACAATGTGTATTAAGCAATTAGCGTGACTTAAAATAATTGACTAAAATGAAAAACAATCAATGCATTCCAAAAATTTCGAACATCAACTTGAAAAAAATTTTGTTCTAATTTCAAAATCATAGATGAATAATCCAATCTGTGTACCAACCTCTTCGGATCAACAATCAAATCGATTTCGACAATAACAATGTGATGTTCATCCAGTAGATGTCTGCAAAATATATTTCATTAGTTTTGAATCCGAAATATTTAAATAATAATAGTATAATGATGAGAAAACAGTTACTAAAAATCAAAATGCTCCATGAAAAGTTCTTGTTTGTGGAAAACTAACGTGAAAAAAAACTGACTCTGAAAACTGCGCGAGATGCTCAGGAAGATCGAAAAACTGCAAACAACTTAGACACATTGTTGGACCACCCCATTTTGGACTGCAATAGTATTTTCAATAATTTCACTTAAAAACTGAATCAATACTTACAATTCGTCTATATTATGTTTATTCTACCATTACGTCATACTACTAAAGCCGTATCCCATGTTCGATGATTTTATGGTTTCTAGCATACTTCATTTCGATACTAATCGATCATAGCTATTACAAAGCAGAGATCAAATTCTTGAAGAAATAAAATATTGTATAAATGAGGAGTTAAAAAAATATGCCTACCTGAAACCTATTGCTGGAACAGTACCAGAAAGAGTGCGTATACGTCCCCGTGGGATCGTCAGTGCAAGTTTCTTCGGTCCCCTTAATATGTCATTATCATCGGAATCGCTGAACGGTTCTTCCAGATCAACTAAATACGAATAATAATTTAATTCCAATTATTATACGAAAGATTGTTCTGACTAATTTTTTTAATATAATTTATGCATTTTGAAGCAACAACATACTTTCACCGTCATAAACAAATCCTTCTAACGTCATCGAATTTGTTGATCGTTGGATATTCCGAGTTTTGTCGACAGCTTAAACATTTTAAGTTAAACGCGCACTATTCATTTCTCGTTTTACATCATTATCTTTAAAATGGCTATGTTATTTCCTTTTCTCCAATAATATGAGTCTATTGAATAAAACAATAAATAAGAGCTAAAACAATCCAGTAAATGAGAAAAAGAAAAAATGCCGAAAAATCAGACGGAGGAAAAGAAAATAGCACTGAATTTCTATGATTATTAGCTCTTCATCCTACTTTCGTCTTCAAGTGTTCAATTTTCTTAATTCCATTTATACTTCCTTTCATCACGGTTCTTTAAGCTTTCTCGGTCATATATTAACAATTAAATTCGATACCTTGTTGTTTTTTTCTTTTTACCAACATTACGACATTCCTCTAATCAAATTTTTAGCAATGAAATGCTGAACATCGATGAATCCCTTTACTGTTTCAAAAACTCTTTCAAACTTTTAGCTCTACCTTGCTGCTACTAGAATTTCCTATACTCCTTTCTAGATTTTTATACACCAAATTCAGCATACCTTCAAGCAAACGGAACATCCTAAATCTCATAGAAAGAAAATTTTATGAAATATGAGATGCCAACAATTATAACGTCGTTTTGCTTGCACTATTTGATATCCATCGCCTGCTTCTTTCGTTACATTTGTAGACTTTGAACGTGGCTTGTTCTCTTTGTTCGAGTTCTTCTCACAAAGTTCTGCCTTACCTGCCGCTATGTCTCGTCGACTGTGTTTTTTCTACAATACCATTCTCAAGAATCAATCACAGAAAAGCTCTAACGACATACTAACTAATTTAAAATTAGTATCCATAAGCAAGCTTCAGCCAAGGTAAGATCGAAGAAAAGCTTTCAAATCAAGCAATATATGTTCTTGCTCTATGTGCAATATCATACATTAACAAATGAGATACATTTTTTGTCGCCATTTTTAAATCCGCAAGACCATTTGCTTCATCGATGGATTCTACAGTGCCATTTATTAATTTTCCTTCCATATTGCCAACAGTCTTCTTTTTGAAAATTTTTGCATTCCCTTTCTCTCTATCTAAATTTCCGTTCTGAACTGTTTCACCTCCATCTATTTTTGTTATTTTTGTAGCCATATTTTTAACCTAAAAAAAACTTGATTTTATCCAGGATAGTCCGGATGATTATTAAACTGCATACTTCTTCTAAAGAAATGATTGTTATGCAAACACAGAGCGAGACGATATATCATAAAATATTTGCTTTCAAATTTTATAAAAGAAATCGGATTTAAGTTTTAAAGTAAAAAACAGGAAAACATAAAGAGCATGAATTGTGATCATTAAATAACAGAGGCAATGAATATAGCTTCTAAAAGCAAAATGTATTTCTAAAATCGAAAAAGACAAATCTTGAGAAAACATCCGACCACAAAGTGTCTTGAGACTTCAGATTATTACCTATGAAAATCAACAATTTGCAGTTTTTGGGATGAGTTCATTTGTTATAAAACCTATTCCAGCAGCAGTCATTGAACTTTAATTAAGACAAAAAGTGATAAGCCAGAGGCATTACAGTAGCTGGTACGACGTAAACTAGAACAAGATCCAGACCAAGGATGGAAACACGAAAATAAACAAATGAAAGTAGGAAGAAACACCAACCAATTAACGGGAACTAATACATCACCTAAATTACAGCTACTAACAATCGCCACCAACGATCCTTAACTGCCTTCAACGCAACACAGTAGTGCAACGTATCAAGATTACGCTCAAATAATGCAGCGTAAAAACTCGATCACGTTCTTAATCTCAAAATTAAGTTATGATTAATACACATAGCTTAACTCTGTCTACTCTTTGATGTCATTTCTACTTTATTCAACTTGTTTGTTCGAATAAACCATCAAAAAGATTAAATCAAAACATTTAACATCTTCATCCATCATCATACAGTTTACTTTAATCGGTTTACGCGTACATGCGGAATAGCTCGTATATTAATATACACATTCTCTTTTCGAAATAGCTCGTCATGATAATGCTCGGGTCAAGTGTAATATTCTTCAGCGAAGGTCATTGATCAGCTATTCAATGAACGAAGTATTATGAATATATTCATGAATCTAAGACTGTGTTTCGAAGAAGAAGCTTTGACGTGTGATATTTTATTTCTTCTGAATTATTTTATCTTTATAGCAGTAGTGTGAAGGCGTAGTTCAGTTCTCAAATTTTTGAGATTTTTTATTCGAAGCGTATATATATATCGTTATATCAAGAATTTATTAACTTAAAAATCTTTTTTCTTTTTGCTTAAAATGTTTGCGGTTATTTATAAGTAAAAAAATAAATGTTTACATAATTTTTCTGCAATCGTTTTAAGAAATCACGAAGTTGGGAAGTTGAACTCTGACTTAACCTCAACTATTTATAGATTTTGACTTTTTATATTTGGATTATATTATAGGTCTTTCTATTCCATGATTTTTATGTATTTCCAAACAATAAATTTTGAAGAGGATTCTTCTATTAAAAATTTCTAGATGTTAATTATGAGATTTTTTGAAGAAAATTGTTGATATTCTTACTGCTATAAAGATAATTGATGCTACTAAATTGAAAGAATTGAAGAAAGATTACTGATTATTAAACATATGTATGGAGCCAAATATGGAAAGTAGAATGTTTTGAGCGATAGACGGGGAGATGTTATTTACAAAAATAAATCAGGCTTGAATTAGTTCTATCTTTCATTAGTTTTTTCGGAACTCTAATATAGCAATGTTTGCAATAGCATAAACAACTCCTACTGTTTATTTTCCCTTTTCTTCCCAAATTTTCAACGAAATTCTCAAAATTCATTTATGAAATCTCTAATAAATATAATTCATAAATTCCTTGCACCATCCATATTATCTCTCCGGCAATTTTTGATTTAGATCTGATAGAATAGATCTTTATGCGTTCCATCTAGAAGCATAATTTTATATAATGTAATAAGATAATGCTGTACTATATGATATTGAAATATCCATCACACTTTATAGTAACATATTTTTTAAATCGAACTTCAATAATTTTAGAATAAAATTTCTCGAACTAATTATATATTCCTGTCCGTTAGTTAAAAAATGTAATATAACGAATTGTCTAAATTTTTTTAATACAGTTTTATCTTTAAAAAAGCTGCCTGGGATAAAACTAAAAATGTTATTTCGAATGATTACACTTGAAGGACTTTTAAGCTTGATTATTTAATTTTCTAAGCTTAACTACAAAAGTGTTTTTCGTCACACCTGTAATAATTATAATCTATATAAATTGAATGTTGAAATGCTTACTTTTACACACATTGGAACTGAGATAAGTAAGGATTGTAATACTTGGAATACAGTAAGAATACTTCTTCGATATATCATCATTCTCCAGCTTCTATTGGAAATATGTTCAACATATACATTTGAATTACTTTATTTCTTCAATGCCTGGATCTTTCTGGTTCTAAACATTGTTTTTCTGATATAGTAGAGAAGGATGTTTATGCTCAAATTTGATAAATATCATCCTTCAATGAAATCCAAAAGTTAATATAGTGGCATATTATAGTGAATTCAAATTATAGTGAATGTTTCTTCGAAATCTTATGCTATGCTAAGAGATTTGCCCATCTTTTCATTTCTGTTTTATCTGTGAAAAAGTCAACAATTTTGTTTTAAACCTTAATGCATACTTTGGAATGATTCCGGATAGTAATTACTGTATCGTTTTCTCCAGACAGAGCTAAAGATGTAATTATATTTCCTTTACATAATTCAAAGAAAGTTCCGTATAAATCATTTCGAGAGAAGAAATAAAGGAGTTAAGGATGAAGAAAGAAAGGATTTAGAATTCACAATGCTTTTACAAGTTATTTGCTTGCAAATCATGAGCCACTTTGCTAATTAAAATTATTTAGTGGGACTAATATATAGTCGAGTCCCAAGTTTTCTTCTAACTTGTAGCAACATTTAGGAAGATTATTAAACCATTTCTTCAGAAAAGCAACTAATCTTCTTCAAGTTCGTAAAGTCTTTTTCATGATTTCCTTATTCGACTACTATTGTAAGATATTTTTCGATAGCTGCTTGCTTTTTCCCTTCATATACCTATTAACCCTAAACACCAGAAAATTTACTGGGCTCAAGAGACTTATATTCAGTAAATATAACAAAGTTTTTGCAAAAATCGGAAAAATTTTACTTGTATGTTTTCAATATATCCACTAAATCTCAATTTATCACATAAAAAGTGTCGTATTTGGTTTCTTTCATTTTCTACAGAATAATTGAGAAATTTCAAAAATTTTCAAATCCATTAAAATAAAGATACAATGGCTCGAATGACAACTTCTACATTAAGAAATGACTTTGTAATTTTGAGAAGAATAGCGAAAATTTCGGAAGGTAATGAATACTACGCGATAAGACCGTGTAGAATGATGATAATATTCATTGACTGGTTTCTTGCTCAAAGATAAGATTACGAAATTAATTGTTTGCAAATATTGGCTGATTTGTTGCCAAAATACTTCATGAGAAATGAATGGAAATATGAGGATTTCTAAATATAATGACTTATTCTTAGGCTGTTCACTTATAAGTTGTTTCTTTTATTTTTTCTGATAAGACTGAATTGAATAACTTTGAAGTTGTGGTCCTATTTATTGAACAAATATCAAAAGAAAATGCCTTCTTCACACATCTTTTTCTGCTCAAAGCGGTTTAATGTAGACATCTGGCATTTGCCAATTTCTCTTCCTCTACGTACATTTGTGAAAATTCTCAAATGAATATATGAAAATTTTCACTTTACAAATACTGTCGAGAAGGCTGAAATAATTTATAATATTTCTGTAATCAAAGTAGCTTTGTATTTTGAGAAGTGTTTCATAGAAATTCTTTGTATTAATTATTATCGATCAAATTTTAGAATATTCGTTGTTCAATAACTTAATTCATAGTTCTAAAGAATACTGTAAATGATTAACGTCATGCAACTATCATTGTATTCTTACCTTCATCTTTTAAGGACTAGATTGTCGTCAGTTTACTCCTCGGTTACCACACTTTATTCATTGTATGACTCTACGGTTCTTTTCATCTATCAAATGAACACATGACCCCTTGTTCATGTAATGACTTGTAACTCTTTTGTTCATGTATTCAATTGTCTGTTACATCGAATGTTTATCAATCATCGACCATGGCTCAATTGATAAAACGGATAATCAGTTGCTTAAGCTACTGTAGGCTTAATGATTGTTTGATCATTAGCTTCTTCTGCTACACCATTCTACTAATCCTTGAGTTACAGTCAATTCCTAACGATTTTAAAAACGATTATTCCAATATGATTAATCAAGGAGAAATCTTCGTCGCTAGATTATCATATTGCATGACTATCAACGTTCTGCGAAAAATAAATTCTTATAATTATTATTGTCTGTCATTTTTTCATTTATTGGTTTCTCTAACAGGCAGGAAGAATTTCAGAAAATTCATATCCTATCATTTATTAGTATTCGAATCTCCTTCAAAACTTTCTATTTCTATTTGCGCTATCTACCATTTTTTCCTCTTTTCACATGTTTTATTGCTTGTGTTGCCCCTTTTTAAAAACGTTTAAAGTTTAAAATACAGAATTAATGGAATAAATTAATTTTCTATTAAATCAGAATATTTGAAAATTTGTGGAATTATCATAATAAAATATGGTTATTGATTCAATTTTCCGGTTGTTATTATCTTCATTTCTCTCAAAATGAGCATGTTAATCTAATGGCAAACACTCCTTAAAATTCTTTCTAACACATCTTGAGAACGGAAATTTTCGCACGCTATCGATGAAGAACTTTTCTATTATTTAGAAAATAAAAATATGAGAATCATTCATTTCTTATTTTATCCCATTGACTAATTACACTTCCAATATTATTGCAATATGTGTCACGCATTTTTTGTTGGATATGAAAAATAAGATAATAATGTTGAATAGATTGTTTGCTGATGACTGACGTTGGAAGACTTAAATAAAATAATGTTGCAAAAATTATGTCCTGATATTTTTATCCTTCGAAATAGCTATAATGAATTAGGGATACTTTTCCCAAATACTTTAATCACCCGATGAATTTATGTTCTACATTTCTAGCTTTTTTCCAATCCTTCAATTTTAGTAGATATAACATTACAAAATTCACAGGAAAAATGAAAAAACTAAAATCCATAAAATCCATTTATCATCAGCAAAAGTGTTACCTATTCCCAGCTTTTAGCCAGCCAGCAGAAAGTGGCTTCAACAGATCGAATTTTGTCATCGTGAGAAATGAAACTATTCTAAATATTTCCAGAATAAAATTCCCATCGTTCAACTCAGTTTTCTTTTCTCTCATTACCAATTTGCACATATCGGTGGATTAGTTCAGAACTAACCTTTTTTTCGGCCCGAATGATCTACATCAATTTTCTTTTTCCATTGTTCCATCTCTTTAAAATTATTCTGAAACAACAAGGAAGTCGCCAATTCTTCTTCACCAATGGTAACATGAATTTCAACTTTCTTGGTATGATTTAGCATTTTCCAGATTCCATGATGTTTGTTTTCTAATAACTTAAATATTTTGTCAGAAGTTAGAAAAGATAATTCATCCCAAATAATTAAAACATATGATAAAGAAGATTGTGGCTGAAAGGATACGACTTAGCTTGAATTCTACCAGATGTATCGTTAGTTTAACTGATTTTTGGAATATTCGGTAAGTAAGTCTCAAATATCTCAGAAATTTTCATCCTACATTTCATTATATATTGCTGACATATTCTTTAACATGCATGAAATAGCAAAGCTCAAATTTTCCTTGATGTACCTTATACTGCATGCAAAAATATTATTATTAATCATGCATTTTACATGGATTTAGCTATCTCGTTATGGCACTTTTATTTTGCACAGAAAACATAAAGATATATTCAGTATTCAGCAGTTACAATTTTCTTTCAAAATCAAAATTTACGAGCGAATTTCGTAAATAAGACATCCAGAAATCAATTCATGGCAAGAAAATGCACTTAGGATTCTGCTGATTTTCAGAACAACATTTCTTTCATAGTTTTATAATAACGGAGGTATGACATCAGTTAATTTTATCCCTTACTTGAAATTTCGCCTGCATGAAGAATCAGCATACTATCTTCAGTTTCTATTCTGAACATTCATAAGTTAATAATATATGACCTTTGCATAGTTTGTTAAACGACAGCCTAACTTATCAAATCGTGTAGCACTTGGCAACTTCTCTATTTCCTCACATACAATGCTAGAATTTTCCATGCAAGATAGTTATGAGACAGTAGCTTATCTGTTCTACTTCAACGAATCCTTCATTTAGAATACCGCTAGCTACTAGATTGAACTTCAGAATGATGAAAAGTTGGAAAGCATTTTAAAGTTCATTTTTGTAATTCATTTCTAGGATTCTGATATAAAATCCACTGAATTTTAACACTCATGGTATAAACAACCCTTTCGCTCATTTTCTCGAAGCATTGAATTTCCCTTATAATCCAGAATCTTTTCTTGAGAAAAATCTTAGTAAACTATTTCTATGTTCCGGTTCTTGATCTATTTTACGGTTAATCCATCAGTTATACATTCGGAATCTCGGATAAAAATTAAGATCTAATTTCTATCTTCTTGCATTCAATATAATAATGAATAAACTGTGCTCAGTTTGGCAAATATTGTTTTTACTATCGGTTTCGGGCAGTTCTAGCGTGTTTCTACCCCATTCCATTTATCATTATTTTAAAGTTTAATTGAAGTGCCCAAATTTATATCTGTCATTATTACTAATTGAATCTAGCTATCCACATCAATATTTTTTAGAATGATTTCGACTTAAGTTAGAGAGAGAAGAGAGAGAAAAAGAAAATGAAGGAATTGATTCAATTTGCAATTATTCTAAAATGCTAATGGGAATTGGTGTCATTTGTAAAGCGGTATTCTAAAAGGTTTTTAATAGTAAAAGTATATGTCTGGAATACTTGCTGCTATAAATAATTTTATTCTAGACACTATTGCCATTCCGAATATCAATCATATCAAGATGTGCGAAATTGAGACTTATACCAAAACAGAGCTAGTGTTTAATAATTTCAAATAAGCTAAAGAATAATTATATCGTTTATTGGCTGCAGATTTTTGTGCTAACTTGATTTACTACCAAAATAATCACATTCTTATCATATAAAAGCTGAATAAAATTCGAATTACTGTTGTTCCAATGCAGGCAATTCAGAGGCAAGATTTCAGATTCATTCATTACAGATCGAGATTATGCAACGGTATTTTATAGTATCATTCTCAACCTCGTTAAAAAGAAAATTGATGTAGAATATGGGAGATGCTATTCAAAGTTCATTCTAAGTTGACCTATATGTTCAACAAAAATTTAAGAGTGTGTTGTGATGAGCCGAAAACAAAAAGCAGTAAACAGAAAAACGTAATGAATAATTTTAAAAAACTTAATAATTTCTCGTCAACCTATACTGTGTATGTATTTGTATGTCTATTTGTATGAGTGCATACGTACATACATAAATATACTTTCCTATATGAATTTACATATATACACGTACGTACGTTACATCTGTGTTCATCTTAGTGATCTATTCTTTGCTGAAGTTATAAAAAAGTTTACAGCAGTCATTCATATAATTCAAATTCTGCATGTCATTTTTTGTGAATGATGGGAATCATGACGGGATATACTCAATAATGAATCTATTTAGAGATCCTATTTCATTATTCCATGCACGAGTATTAAGACATTAGCCCGCATTGAGTACCCTAATTTTTTCAAAGTAAACTTGCTAGTCACCATAGCAAATCAAATACCAACGAAAACCTTGCGTGATATAATTGAGACAACGGTGCTTGAATATTAATATAAATCATTTCTTCAGGATGATCAGGTCATAAGTTGTGATGAACACATTGTTGAATATTATCATCCATGTGCTATCAATCATTGAAATATATGCTCAGTGGAGTATTGTCACGACAACTTTCTACAGCAGCCGTAACTTTTATTTCCTGAATAATTCCTTGAATTCAAAACAACTTTTTATGATTTCAAATATTTCTCACAAGAAGTGGGACCTAAAAGATATTGTTATCTTTATATCACAGAATGTTATACTAATTCATAAAAAAACCAAGTTTGGAATTATAACGAATTTATCCAGAGCAGAAGATTTTCTTGTATCATCGGCATTATACAGATATTGTCGAAGTACATGTCTAGAGGCAGTTTCTTTCAACACTTTGCGATAGTTTCATCTTGTTGATATTATTTAAGATACCAGCAAGATGAAATTTTTGCTTTTTTATTCCTTCCAGTACTTTGAGATATCTATATTTCTCAGTTTCAACAACTCACAAATCATAAGCTTTTTCAGAACTACCGTAATTTTTAAGAGTGCTACCAATTTTTGCTTAAAGACATTTGATGAATTCCATCTGATCGTGAGAGTTTAAAATTCTGGAATGCATAATTCTGTAACTAAGAAAGTATTTCGAATAAAGAACTGTTGTGTAAGCCCTTTTAATTCTGCTTTCTTCTTCAGGTTCCTTCATATTCTTTTATCTTGAACTCGTTTTTTTGTACATACCTTGGCTTTATTTTACAATATCATATTTCAATCATATTCAGAAATTAAATGCTATTCAGTAAACATATTTTAACTTTACTCCACGTGTGAGAACAACAAAATTGTATTGTGCTTATCTTGTTAGAATATATTCATTGATAAGTTGCATTTAATTTTTGAGTGTGATTTAAGTCGAATATTGAAAATTAAAATTAGAGGTACATACAAAGGAATTGTATGTATTGTGTGCATCTCTAGTTTCACTCCCCAATATTAAAACTGGTCAATCAAACTATTCAGTTCTAATCTTAATAATCATTCGAATAACTTTTTTTTTTATTTTAGTATTTAAAAATAAAAATACTGGTCAGGTTATCTGAAAGTTTGCATTCAATGTGTGTGTTTTTTATCAATGTCCATTCTACATGCCGCAAAAAACAATTGATTGAATGTGAGTTAGTCGATCCTAAGATACTGGTTAATACCGTTTAATTCAAATAATGGATGTGAACACGGAATAATGCTCATCATGAAGATTTAGGCTGGTAACGCAATGAATTCAGAAATATTGTAACAAATAATAACTTGTTCTGACGTTTAACATATTGAGATTTTCTGAATCAGAAACCATTAAATTCATGTTATTACTTCTTCTAATAAATATTTCCTAATTTCTTCATGGAATATTTCACTCACTCAATAAAAGGGAAAACTAAGCTGATAAATTCATTCAGATAGATAGTGTTAAACAATTAAGGAATGCAGGAGTTATAAAAAAACTGCTTAATAGGGGAAAACGGAAAATTTCATTGCAACATGATTGCAATAAAAATAAGCGTCACCACATAGCGTAAATGAAGCACTGTTATTTTTCATAAAATCAAATGAATGTAAATATTACACAAGAAATACTAGCAGACAGAAAAAATTGTTTCTTATTATTTGCTTTTTCCATTTCTCCATTTTATTAACTACTAATACTGGGAAAGATAAATATTTAACAGGATACATGACATTAAAATTGATTATTAAAAACGATTTTATTGGTCAAAATATTATCAATTTCAAACGGTTAGTGTCAATTCGTACATGCATTGACTTTCTAAATGACATTCTAACTTCTCTTATGCTACTGCAGCTATCTAAAAGTAATATATTTTCTGAATATCAATAAAAAATAAGAATTTCCTATAATTCTAAGAATATTTAAAAAGAGCCATTAAAAATAAAATACTTTACGATATGCTCTCAAAGGACAGAGATATCAATAAATTTTTATCAAATATTTTCTTTCAATTTTTATTTTTTCTCGTCAAACACTAGTTTCTTCTCCAAACTTTCTTTCCTATTATTCTTCTTCTCTTTCATACCGTTTTCCAGTTTATATTGTTTTCATTAGATGCAATACTTATTGTACATTTCCTTGTTTTATGATACTTATATGAAATCTCATTTGAATTTATATGAATTCTCTCTTTTCGTGGTTCTATTCGGATGTCGATAACATTCAATAAACACTATTTTACAATCTCGGTTTCAGAATTCCAAAATTTGCTGAAGATTAAAAAACTGCTGAAAAATTAGATTTACAGGAAATAGTGACATTCATTAGTTAACGATTGAACAAAGTCAACAAGACTTTTGTGCGACATCGCAAACCAGTCATTCGATCATTTGGCTTCAATAGTTATTATTTCTTCTCTTATTTCTTAAAATACCATGCTGTTCTTCTTGAATATTTAAATTGAAATGAGATAGAATATTAAAATTAAAATGAGATTATTATTTGATTTATAGAAGGAAAGCGTAATTATCTTATGCTTTTCTTTCGCTTCAGGTAAATATTACTGATCCATTTCTCATTAAATATTCTAGTATGGCTACAGTATCAGATGAAAACATCAACTAGAATGGAAGTAGAAAATTTCATTATATGTTCTGACAATGCTTAATTATAAATAACTAGGTGTTATCAGAGCAAATGGGAATGCTTCTCATCTAGAAAAAACCAGATAGCTAATAATTAGATAATCTTTAAGCGGTGCTTGATTATTAAAACTCTTAATCTAAGTAGAAAATCTCTCACTTTCTTTATATCAATAGAATAAGTTTTTAAGCAGAGAATATTTTTAATATATTATAATGAACAGCCACTTTCAAAATAATCATCATATGTTCATTATATAGAAGCATAAACTTGATAAGGTCAAAATCAATATACAAGAGATACTAACAATTATTTATCCATTTTAAGAGAAAAGATAACAACTTCTTGCATGTTTCCAAATTCTGAAACAAACTTTCAGTACTTTTTTTTTATCTTTCCATATTTTCCAAAGTCTCCTTCTCTTCAAATTTACACTATTTGTCACGTAATGTTATACAATGATTGCTAACAGAAATAGATAACTTCCCCAAATAAATATCAAGAAATTCGTTAAGCGATCAACTGTACAAAGAACATCAGTATTGTAGTTATGTTTGTGTAAAAGTATAGAGCATTTAGCAATATATATTTTATCTATGCTATATATTCAGTTTGGAAAGAATAAATGTATTTTATAGAAAGTAATCTATACTAACATTTATACCTATTGGTATCATTAACTTGCAGGATACTAATAATTGGAATAAAATGATTTTAATCATTTATTATTATTGATATAAAACTATTTTCATGATATTTTAATATTTTTTTACAGCTATATCTCCATTTAGTCATTTTACAAAGTTTATCGAAAAGCAGTGGAATGAGAATTGTAGTTTATTCGGCTTTTGTATTCCATTCCGAAGAAAAAAATTAGTTATGAAATTGAAGTAATATCGTAAAAGATATGAAAAATAATCAGAATATCTGCAATTTCTTTGTTTTTTTCCTTTTTCTCCATCATTATTTTTTCAATTGTTTACTACCAGTCTTTTTAAATTTATTTATTGGTTCATGTACTCTGTTTTTAAAATTTGAAATCACCTCGTTTTAATTATCATCTAACAACATAGCTGCTGGCTTCGAGCTTCCAATATCTTCAATAAAGAGAAAAAACTTGAATTCTTTATGCATTATCGAAAACTTGAAACAGGGAAAATATAAGACAAGCAAAAGCATTATAATTGTCCTTTTAAAAGTCTGATTCTCAAATGCTCTCGAACGCATATTCAGATCTTTCAACAACTGTGTTGTACAAGATATCAAATGCTTTTAACAATCATTTGCATGATATTCTTGCTTGCAGTATATATTAGTACCATTTGGGAATTAAAATAAATTAAAAGGCTATGGAGACATTTCTTGTATCCATTATACAAAACAATGACATTTCTACGCTAGGATGCCAAAATTTTTCGGTTTTCATTCATGCTGACTTCTATAAATCAGCATTGCTCTTCTGCAAAAGGCAAAGCCAATTAAGTCGGATTTTATCAAATTTGCATATTGTGTAAACAAGAAAATACTGCTAGAACCACTTATCTACCTATCCATCATCTATATTTTTCCTAAAGAAGCTATTTAGTATAATACTCTTTCATCCATTCTTAAGATCACAAACTTCTTCTTCAAAGTTCAAAAAATTCATTGCATCAATTGAAATTCTGTAATGAAGAAAATTATGATAATCAATCAATTAAAAAACACCGAATTATTTGATATTCTTCGTGAGGATAGTTTTTGATGAAATTAGCAGAATGAATAGAGATTCTTTGGGAAATGTAATCAATTTTATGTAACAAAACAATAAGCTTTTCTTTGCTCAGCTAGTTTCTTCTGCTTATTAATAATGTTTATTGTAAAAGAAATGAAGACTAATGGTATTTATAATTTCTACTTTTTTGCAATTCGATTTGATCTGCTCCGAAACATCTGACATCCAATAACTGCTTCTGAAATTTTCTTTAATATGTGATCTCAAGTATATTAGTTTTTTCGCATAAATCATTTCCGATTGGTATATATTTGTCACATCAAAGAAAATGTTGGCATTAATGCTTATTATAGATTATTTACTTGTCAAGATATATTATAAATCGGTAATCAA
Source organism: Dirofilaria immitis (assembly GCA_024305405.1). Lineage (NCBI taxonomy): Eukaryota > Metazoa > Nematoda > Chromadorea > Rhabditida > Onchocercidae > Dirofilaria > Dirofilaria immitis. The sequence continues at coordinate 3,388,720 of JAKNDB010000105.1, read as the reverse complement.
CTAATAAACAAAAATAAAACGATAAATATTATGTGACACTGGTTATTCTTTTTGATAATGCAGTTGTTTTTAATACTTCTCGAATCGCATAGCGATTTTATTCGATTCTCGTTTAAGCTTAAATTTAAATTCATATAAGACGTGCAAGCTAAAATATCTGAATTATATCTGAATAATTTATAGCATCTATAAGTCCGTATATATAATTATGCGGATTAAACTGTGAACCAAATAAAATAAACTAAAAACAGTATGTTAGAGATTTGATGCGCTTAAATTGATAAGTATTTTAATCAATAAAGGAATGAAAATAAAAAGGTTTTCTGGAAACCGCTCTTTGAGATTGATCTGTTCGATCATCAGATACAATCGTTTGTCTTGTTTAAAAAAAAAAGATTACCATAATATTTTTATTCCTCATTGCTGCTTTTACCAATTCCACGCGATATATTTAATAAAATTGTTATATTCTTCTTTTCGTTGTTCGCATAATAATTAATATTCATTTCCTATGAAATTAACGGAAGATTCTCAGAAGAGTCCAAACGTCACTCTAATTACTTTTGTTATTACTAATTAAACGCGTCTACATGACTGGTTGTTATCATATCTACTACGTATTGTTTCGGATTTGCACTATAGCAACCACATAGGTAACTAAAAAAGTTTTGGTTAGTAATTTATTTTAATTCTATGGATCTGAGTTATCTGGTCCTATATACTATAACCTTCTGTATTTTTATTAACAACGGATACAATTGATAGAATTTCAATTTTTTGTGTTCACATTTCGAATCAGTCTTCTTTTAATTTCTCGTTGTTACTTTTTAGTCTGAAACTAAATTTTTTGTATATTTAGGGATCACTAATCAGAAAAATAAAATGATGCCACAGTTGTTCCGAAGCAATGATAGGTTTTATTTGACGAATGTATCCTTTGCTCAATATATATCATCATTAGTATATTGACATATTACACTTGTTGCCTATAATTAATATCAGGAGAGGTTTTAGACTATAGTTATTGTTGTTATTTAATCATTAAATGAATTCATCCGCGACACTTAGTAACGCAAATTTCTGGCTAAGATTCTAAATCCTACACTTGTCCTACTTTCGGTTAACAACTCATTTATTAGAGTAGCTTGTGTTTCTACGGTTATTAGTATTATGCTATGTCCTGATGTGCTTGCACTCCTAACCATCTCAATATCAATACCAATATTATTATCCATTAATATCAGTGACACAATGATGCTTCCAGACTATGTCGCAATATTTCTGATTCAGAAAGGTATAGATGGCAAAAGTCTGGGCTTCAATAAATTATTTCATGTAACGTCTTTTGATGATTTTAATGTTGATATTCCCACTAACAGCAATATCTATAGCCGGTTTCGTATTAGTGCAAAATTTTTGATCCGGTTATATTAAATGTTCAAGAAGCCTACAATTTTTATTGAAATTTTCTAGTATAGAAACTTAGTGCAATAGCGATTACATTTCTTATCGATTTGGTTTTCGATGAATTGAAAATATACATGCAAATTTAACAGATTTAATTCAGTTTTTACTGCTCTAATATTTCACAAATTCTCGATTTCTAAAATATTTCACACGAAAACAGGAGCTTAGGCTATATTTTATAGTTATGATTACTGAGGAAAACAATGCAGTTTTGGTGATTACCGACTGTCGGAATTAAGAACATTAATTTTCCTATGAATTTGAAACATTGACATGGGCAACCCATGTTCCAAGTTCTACTCCGGAAATAACTACCACCACTTTTTAACAATATGACTTTCTAAATTTATGAAATCTTAAAGTCTATTTATCCATTCACCAGCCCCAGTTTCAGATACAGCTCGCTGTTTTTCTTGCATGTCACGACTTTACGAAGCAGTTTGGCCTGCTCTTTCATCTATTTACAAAAGGCCGAAAAATTTCACGGATCTATGCAACAACAACGATCTCGATCCACGATACGTTCCGTTCACTTATTGTCCAACAATTTGCATACGAATGTGGGAGGAACCGACTGTAGCTGGTACTGTTTTCTTTCTCTGTAATAGGTTCACCACATGTAGTTAAAGTTCTGATTATACCTACATGGAAAAACCGACCGCATATAGTACAACTTGAGTTGAATTTTCGACAAGACTGCGTTGATTATAATAGAGAGAGAGAGATTACTTCGGTATACGTAAGAGTCATCCAAACTCTTTACACTTATTCCTGAAATAAGTTGTCATTTCTGGAAGATTATCGTACAAAACAATCAGAGTAATTTTAATGTAGATAAACAGCTTGTAGGAGTTCGAATAAGAGGTCATATTCGCGGTTGCCTTGATGAACTTCTCTATAATGGTTTCAATCAAACAATTGTTACGTGGTACAGGTGGATGCATCGCGATTCTTGCCGTCAATATAGGTTTTGATTTCTTTACTCTATTTTTCAGCAAAATTTTCCCAAATCAGAAGTTAGCAATTTGTATGTGTTTTAGAAAGCGTGAACTATTCATGTTACCAACAGATTTAAGCGACGACAGCTATATTACTCTATGTACATGTTATGCTGATTATTGTAACGGGAGATTGTCTGCAGGGTCAACCAGACAAAGAGCCTCTCACTGTCCACTCTTCGTATTCTTATGTTCTCTTATTATATTATTCCCTGTTCAAAGGATATCCTTACGCTGCCGACTGTCAATTCTACACCTTTACACATTGTATTCATCTGTGATCTTACCATAGAAAACGTGATACGTAGATTTTTGATAACGAACTAGCAAGTTTATTCCAAGAATCTTTTCAAGAATTTCTCTAATGTAAAATTTTAGAATTAAAATAAATATTCATTCAGCAATTGTTTCGTAATACTAACTAAAACGCTTATTTTACCGATATAATTGCAGATCATTTACGAAAAACCCACTTTGTACCATTATTTCAAAATCTATATGGAGAAATTATTTTAACTTAATTTACGCTAGTGCTTAGTGCTTCAGTAGATCAATAAGGAAGAAACGAAAGAATATGTGCCATAAATACAAAAAAAAGCACTGATAAAATTTCCAAAATATTATTAATAAAGAAAAGAAACGGTAATTTAAAATCATTTCTTATTTTTGCAAATATTAATGGATCAATATTAGATTTAAATTTATACGATTTCTTTTAATAAAATTATCATCTCAATAAAGAAACATTTCTTCAAAAAAATATTTAGTCAAATTACCATCTTAGAATAATTTGTGAATAAAATATCATATTAGAGAAAAGACTGATTTTTAATACTCAAAATGAAAGCAATTTTATATAAATTTATCAACTGAAATTTTGCAAAATTTTTAAATCCACAGAAATATAAATATATAAAGCCAAAACAAGAAATTCTTTTACATGATAGAATATAATAATCATTTTCACAATATTTTCCGAATTTAAATAGAGATACTCCAAACAAATTAGGTTTTTCGATCATCAAGAAAAAGGACTCAACAATTTTTCAGTACTCTAGGAACTTTGCCTGTCAGTATCACTGATTTGTTATTCGCCCACAGAAATAATTCCAGCAATGGTTTCAGCAGCTATTTGTGCTATCTGCCTACATTCTATCGATGGATCAGCTTCAGCTAGTTTTGTAGTATACTCGAACCAATCGGATAATTCTTCTATACGGAATACAATCGTCATTAAAATATAATTCAAATATAACAAAATTTATAGATTGTAAAACTTCGAATTTCTATTAAACTCATTCCATCTAATAGTTCTTTAGTATAAATTTTGCTTAGAACACTTGCACTGGATAACAGAAAAAAAGCTACTACGTACTCTCACTAGCATCATTAAATCATTAGGTCGGATAGATAAAACTCTGGCACCTATAACGATGATTTTTCTATCAGAATAAATAAAACTAAAACAAAAATATATCATTTACCTGAATAGAACTGCAGTATTATTTCCGTTGATAAGGATAAGCAAATAGAAGTATAGCAAAAAGTACAGCTTGTCTGACCGCAAAATTCGTATTATGTCGCAGTGGAATGAGCAAATGAGCCAAAGTACTGAATGAAAAGTAAGAAACATGATAGAAACATAGTACTGCTCATCCACACATAATTGATGCGGAAACTCGACATTGGATAAAATGCTATTTATATCAAGTATATTACACTTGATTTGAATTCAATCCCTCCCTAATTCTTATTCAGATTACTTGGCGAAATCACATGCTGTGTTTCTCAGAAATTAATTTGGAAGTTCTCGGTCAACAAGTCATCTAACATATTCTGACGGAATCACTAATAAAAAAATCTTTTAATCTTATCCAACAATGCTGAAAATTTGACGCTTGATATGAAAGGATCTAAAAACAGTCATTTTCTCCTTAAAAAATAATGCATAATTTTTCTTATTTCATTTGGCTTATTGTTTATTAATATGAGGATATTTTTAGTCTGCTGTTCAAAGGCAAGAACAAATATCTATCATATTCAAAAGAACGTTCAGGTTATCAAGAATAAGTAAGGAGATATTTGAAACTTTCGATGCCGAAAAATTCAAACTTCAGGTCATTTTAAACATGACCAAAGTTATTTAACTCAAATTTTATTTTGGCAAACTTTACAATTATCTAAAATTGAAAGACAAGCCAACAGTTCCATTCAGTCAACATACCTACACATTCTAAGCGTACATGGAGAAGTGCCAGAACATTTGATCAAATGAGCCATACAGAAAAGAATCTTACTCAGTAATTCCGAATCTCTCCCTGAAATAAGAAATCTCTTTTTATATTAAAAAAACACCATAGTCTGAACATTCCTGATATAAATTTATTCACATATCTAAATGAAAGACTAACAATGAGATCAAGATGTTCACGATGCTGATCGATTGCAGTCAAGGGATAGAAGAAGGAATTTGCTATTGGTGTAAATCTGTTTTCCTTTAACATCGTAATTGGTGCTCTCACGAAAAGTTTTGTCTTGGAGATCAGTTTTCCATCGCCATCGCTTAAAATTTTATTATCTAAACTGCATGGATAAATTCGTATATGGTAACATTTTATGAGAAAGATTTCTTATCGCTTGACCATCAAACTTAAATCTCATAATTTAGAACAAAAAAACCAGATTATATAGCTGAAAACTGTCAGATGTCTTCAGCAAAAATGTTCCAGAATTAAATTACTAAAAATTTATATTAACCAGAGAGAGACATGCCCTTCAACATCACCTCCGTTTTTTGGAATTTCGATGGCTGGATTTTCGACAATTCCGGCTGGAGATGAATATTCTGACGCCGCATCTGATAGAGCCTTTAAAACGATATATCTATTCATCATTGAACATCTGAAAATGAAATGACAGAAATATAGATAAACAAAAAATATTTACCTTTTGTCAATACATGAATTAAATTGAATTTAATATGTAATAACCAAATTCAACAAACTTTCTCGAAAACATGACATCAATAGCTACATTTCCCAGATAAGGACTCGTCACTAGACATGATTCAATAAGCTGTAGTCGCTTCTCCTGCAAATAACAGTATACATATATGGATCTAACAACAAAAATTTTTAGAAAATTTGTTCATTCGAAACCCAAATTAATCCCATTCCAAAATTCGTTATTTTTAGCACATAGCGCATTTCTGAGAAGCATTCAGTAAGTAACAAGAATGAGTTTTAAAGTTCTGAACAAAAGTCAGGCTGCATCAGAATGACGCAGAAAAAATAGAATTAATCCGGTCAACTTGAATATAATAATAGTATATATGTTACTCGTACTATTCTATTAATTAGCACAAATACCTGGAAATGTTCAATTTTGAAGCGATCACTAAGATCAATAAGTCGGCAGAGTAGTTCTTCCGCGGATTGTTCATAACCAACAGCTCGTCGTCTGAAATTACTCCAAACACATAGAAATCATTATGGATGTTTAATATACTAACCAAATTAAATTATAAAATGAGATTAACTGAATACTCTCTGGATATCTTTTTCCTTCATAGAATGAATACTTTTTCATAAACTGTTTAAGATTTCTCATCATTATTAACCTCAAAAAATGTCCCAAGCCTTAATATTGCAGTGCTGTGACAATAATATATGATCCATTAGATGAATATATATATGACTATTACTGATATGTGATTGTTTGACCGAATTATTGTGATTGACCGAATTATTGTCTGTCTATTTTCAACTCATACAGATACAAAAAATGGTAAGTTTTGATATTCTTTCGAGTTGTTAAATTATCACTATTTTACCACATCTTTTTAACTCGAAAGAACAAAAATTAGATGCGTTTATGCAAAATCAAAGATTAAACATTTACCTAATCATTGGTTTCAGAGCATTGAATGCAGCCTCAAATTTGGCACAATCATTCTGCTCATTGAGCAACTCAATACAATCCCTAATATAATATGGGATTTCTACACAGCGATATTCTTCATCATTTTCTTCCTGAAAAGACAAAAAATAAAAATGAAGAATAAAACAGAAAAGTGACAAGCATTTTTTGCTTTGCTTTAGATGCAGATAATTGTAAATTTTAGAAAATCTAAACAAGCAAAGTCTTTTAAACGCTAATAACAATCATTCTATCTTCTGTCACAAGTAGCGAAAAGTAAATATATTTCATAACCTATAATACATATTTGCTCTACCAAAATAAATGTCAGTATCCAATGAAATTTTTTTATTAAATATGTAAACCTTTTTCAGAATCAATTCTCCTGCAGGAATTTCATATTCAGGAAGTCATCATCATCGCTATCAATTTTATCTACATCATTCCGCACATTCTGCGTTTCCAGTTCTATCACTTTCTTCTCTTCAATGCCATTTTTATCAGGCTTCACATCAATGTTATATTCATCATCCACAATCTTCTTCAAATCTATCATGATCTCATTTGCTTCAACAGGGAATTCAAATTTCAGTTCACCCAACGAAAACCAATTCGTAAGTACTTCTAAAGAAATATAGTTCTAAAAGCATAATAATATTAGTTTTGCATTATTCCACATATTTTAACTTTTAATTATAAAATCCTGTTACTGAAAAAAGGATTCCTCTTGCGGACTTTTAAATGTCTCTAAAATAAAACAATAAAAAAACAGTGGAAATATACCCGATACAAACATTCCTCTTAACCTACGCCGAATGTCAGTGCAATTGAGACGGATGTTCATACCAGCAGTCATTTTAGTAATAACTTCAGATGAAACAACACGACGTATTCGCTCACTAAAACTTTCCAGTTTTAAAGCTCATAATTTTTGACAAAAAGAAAACTAATGTTTAATCATATCTTTCAATAATCTATTAAAACCAACAATAAATTTTACTTCTTTCAAGGTAACAATGCTACATTTTATATGATGTGTAATGATTCCATAATTATTTGATATATAACAATCAAAATAAGAGAACTGTAACAGTAATTTCAAATTTGCAGCATTTTAAAAGATTACTTAAAAAAAAAAAAGTATTTAGAAATTAAAACAGACATCTGCTTTGAGCATATTTCCAGGTAACTAAGAAATTTTTCTTAGAAAGAAGAGAAGTCCAAAAATCCTTCACTATTCCTAAGCCGTACTGATCTTAACAAAACAAAACTTACTTAGCATATTTGACAAAGTTGAGAAGCACAACATCAATATAATCCAACTGTTCATCAGAGGAATGATTAACATGGATAGCATTTACCCAAACATTCATAGCTGCGCAGATCGTATCTTGATGTAACGTACTCCATGGTCCATTATCTGTAATAGGCAATTAAATGTCAACTCTATATAAATGTTGTATGAATACAAATAATAATAAATTTTATAATTAAGAATTAAATAATTAGATAAGCTGGAAAACAAGTTAGAACTAGGTGGAATAAAAAGTCTAAATGTAGACTTTCTAGCAAATTACAAAAATGATTTTACAAAATTAGTGCAAACATTTATGCAGATCTAGAAGGAAAATTTTGGCCCACTAAAAGAAAGATCAATTTATTAAAATAAATCAATACTAAAAGTAGAAATGGACATATACTATGTTTTACGATAACGCAAGATTTCGTAATGATAGCGATTCTACAAACTTCGTACAAAAAAAAATTAAAAAAATTATTACCACAGGTCTGATTGTTACCGAAATACAAACAAGTAGCCAATTTTTTGGAATTTGTTCTATCGAAGGAAAAATTTTGATAAAAAGCGCTTTTCAAAAAAATCCGTCTCACTATCCGGTTTTTGTATATTTCATTACCAAACAATTTCTGCAAGACGTAATTTCATTAAGGTAAGTAACTCTTGATATTAACAGGACTTGTCAACTGACTAAAGGTGAGAAGAAAGGGTTTACTAAAATAATTAAGCAAATGCTAACTTAATTTTTGGTCAGTTAGACATCATTTTACTTCATGTCTCTCAATAATGTTACATGTTTATCATTTTGCCTCATACTTTTGCGAAAGGTCCACATCATTTCTATTATTATCTCATCAAACCATACATGGAGCATTTCGCCATCTTTTGTTGCAAGTAACACTAATACGAGCAGATTTTCTGAATGAGCTATGCCGTTTGAAGTATCCGTAAGCAACCTCGCGCTAATACGGTTCCAAATTACGTCACTTACTTGAGACCCCAACCAGGTTATGAATGTCCGAAATGTCTGGAAATAAAAATTAGATGAAATAATAATTAGAAGTCATAACTTACATCCGTAAGTCAGCAATCTGATTTTGAAAAAATTATTGTTCTCTCTCAGAGAATAAAAAGCTTAGTTTTGGAGATAAAATGCAAAAATAAAGATTAACAACAATATCGCCGCGGCTCAGCTCATAAATGATGCCTGCCAGGAATCCCATGTTCACATTCTTCGCATTTTGACATTTCTTCACTGCACTCATGAGAGCAGTTTTCAGTGAATTCAGTAAATAAATCCAATGGTTGTTTAAATATGCCTTGAGAAATGAGTCGTCCGACTTAATCTTGAAAAATTAAAACACAATAATAAATCTTTAGGACAGTCCAAATGTTGAAAGTAGCACTTTTTGTTGCTACAACGAAAAAAATTGATGTATTCAAAGAATTAAAGTATTCCATAAAATTGAATTCCAAAGTCAATTCATTTTGTGTTGAATAATCAAAAATTCTTGAGTTTTACATGTAAAAAGATGCTGAAAATTAAAACTAACTGAATCTGAAAGATGAGAATTTCCGAATGCATTGTGCATCAAACACGTAGTTTGACCCAAAAGTCTGCATAATTCCCCTGTTTAGCATTCCAGTCTACTGAAATTTCAATATATAATATTTGCTGCATAATACTGCGGATTATAATAATCAAAGTATAATCAGTGTATCTTGACATATTCTCTTCTCAAAAAGAAAAAAATTAAAAATATCATCTCTTAGAAATGTGCTAGCATATTAAACATATCTGAGATATGAATTATTTTAAACAGGTTTCTGATAGATAGATGGACTATTCGTACACACATGCAGTAAGAAAACGTAAAAGAAACCAGCATGATATATGTAATGAAAAATAAGCAAATAAGTAATTAGTTGCTCACTATCATTCGGATCTTTCTCAATGCTGTCGACAAGTAATGATTCTAAACGCGTTTTCTCTATATCATCTAGTAAAATTATTATATGTTGCAAGCGAAACATCTGAGAGCTATCACAAGAATGTAAAGCATTGATCAAAACGAATAAAGCATCCTCTACTGGAGCTGAACGAAACAGCGCTGTGAACAACTCCTTGAATTCATTCACTGTTAAAAGACCTGCAATTTCGGATGAATCTTTTCTTTTTTAAAATGAGTACGAATTCCATATCAGAAAAAAATGAAAAAATGTTCGTCGATGATTATTCAGAGAATAATCAAAACATTCGTAACCAAATGACGTCAGTTTTAATGTTATTTCATACTTGATGCTCTACAGTTTTGCTCAAATTACATTTCAGCAAAACTAAAGAATATAATTTATCAAGATCGAAACAACGCTTTTTACCCGCTAATTCGAAACAAGACTTCTTTTACTTGCTAATCTTTTGCATCGTCCACTGGAAATATTGCTATGTATTTCGGTATACTGGATTTAATTCAGTATCAAAGAAGTCTTCAATTCATTTTTGATTAATGAATTGTAATTTTTCTTCTATCATTTGCACTTTTTAACCTAATAAAAAAACCCTTTTATTCATTTAATGGATCTGATATTAAATGTGATATCCGTGTTCCTTAACTTTTCAAATGCTTAGCATTTTTCAAAAATTTTAACCTTTATTTTCAATTTTACTAAGTCCTATCGATATTCATTATTTCCAAATTTATTAGTCTAATTTTTGTCGCTAATTAAGTATTCCAATTATCAAAGTGAAAAAAAGTTACCAAGTACAGAAGGATGAAAAATGTTAACTAATTGGGTAAGTATCCGGTATTTCGTAAACAGCGATTTTTCCAGTGATGATATACACTGAAATTATATATATCCATAGAAAGCTGGAAACAATGGAAACTTTCGAAAATTTTGTGCATAGACGTAGATTGCGAAAACAAGTAAAAAACTGTGCGGATAGATGTAAACTGCGGAAAAAAGTAAAAAACTACAGGAATAGATCGGAAAGAACAGAACTATAACCACTGCATCTATTAAAATAACAATAAGAAATTTCATAAATAAATAAATAAATAAACTAGAGTTATTCGGTCTGTAAACTTATTTAAAGGCAAAATTCAAATTTGCTTCAATAATATTTTGAAATGCAATAAATTAATCAATATTAAAGTCAAAATTGAATAGCCAATTTTTTAATTAATAAATTTTGAATTATTCCAAAATTTAATCCCTGTATAAATTATTGGAACACAGTAATATACGATGCACAATATTAATATATGATTTAACTGTAATAATTGATTAATTTGTAGGATTAAATTCAACCTGATTTTGTATCCAGACACTTACTTGACGAGTACATGTATTCAATACCGAGGAGAAGAAAATAACGTTTACTTACCTGCAGAACGTTTTGAAGGGCAACGAGCAATTCAGATCTGCTTCTAGCACTGCTCAAGGCATCCAGCTCTTTGTCACACATCTCAAATTACATCTTCGCCTATTTAGATATGAATTAAATCTCAATTCAAATAATATATTTTATCCTATTTGTTCCTACCTTCTTCATTCTGTCTTGTCAGTAACTTCCTTCATATATTGTATTTGTATTACTAAACTTCTCACAAATTGACACAGCTCTCTACCAATCCTTACCAATGATTCATACTAACAATGAATCAATCTATTAGTCACCAACTAACTTTCCGGGTTGCTTAGTCCGTAACCGTGAAGTACATTGCGGCCTGCTACTCAAGTTTTCGATTTAGGGCTATAATATTGATGTTTGTCATAAAATCTCTAAGAAGTTATGTCTGTTGATATCCTTTTTACAATTGATTTTGGCATTTACGTGAAGTCATTTCATATCCAGTGTTGACATGTCACTCATTTCAGGTTGGAACAATGCCGCCTCATCTAGAAACAAATCTTGGTTTGTTACAGGAATTGGTATGCTTTTTTATTATATATTAAAAGACTGAATTTTGTCACCTTCTTTTACGCTTAATTAAAAATGTATTTAGTAAATGGTATATGGAAATATTAGGAATGTATTAGCGACCCATCTTTGTCTCCATATTGGGAAGATAGATCGAGATAATTCATAGATGGAAACTAGAAAATATGCTAATAAACTTATGTCGTTTGCAGATCTGTTTTTTTCTTCCACAGTTATCCATAATTTTTGGACTACATGGAAATTATAAAGTGGAATTGTTAAGTTAAATATATATTGTTATTAACATGCATTGAGTATCCTAGTTGCTTTTATTAGTAAGTATAAAAAATAGGTAGGAATATAGGTATTTATTTTATCCACCAATTTGTTTGACGTGATAAAATCTATTTCAGATAAATAAAGATCCAGAATCATACAAAGAGGAATTTTTGGAACAATACAGTTTCTATATCAAAACAATACAGTTATTGAAATTGCAATCCAATTTAAATCATGCGGATTTGCAATTATTATTGGAACTGATTAATTTTTAGCATCTACTAGTAGCCATTATCCGAGTTAGTTTATTTTTTTGCAGTTGGGAATCTTTTATTTTTACTTTTGGGCACATATTTATGTCTCTTTATATCTCAGTAAACCTTATGGAATTGTTGATATATTATAGACTTTTCTGAATTTAATAGTATAAGTTCCATTTATAGAAGAGAGTAAGGAATATGCAACTAATATTATGGAAATTCTGAACACTCAATTGACTGGACTTGACCCAGAGGTAATTTTTTGAACTTTCTGGAAACTTGGAGGAAATTTTTTTTTCGAATTATAGTAGTAATAGTATGATATATTGAGGAAGAATTTGTTAGGTTTTAATCTTATTATTGAAATTACTAGCTAAATAAATTACGTCGTGAACTGATAAGATTTGATTATAAAAGATGCCTTCAGATTCGTGTGGCATTTTGCAAAGCTCTTATAATAATGCGAAATCGCAAAATTATTGATTTGTTGACTATTATCGACTTATTTTTCACACTTATTCCTTATGAGGACAAAAATTTGAGGCTAGTTTCTGATTTTTTTACTTAAATGCTTAAATTCTTCATATGAATTTTTCCATTTCTGGAACCGCCTTCCATAAGTGCTGTTGAATTAATTAAACGAAAAGTGTTGAATTAATTATTCTGCTATCAGCTAATGTTTTCTGCAACCAACTAAGGTAAATAAAGGAGTAGGACGAAAAAAAAGAAAAAAATTAATCACATTATTTGATTTTCAGGAAGTTTATCTGTAGATCAATAAAAATCTTTGTGAAAAAACTTGCAGTACATCATCGCGATCAAAAGACGTTATGGAAAGTTCGAACTATTTTGTTCACAAAATTGAGGGACTCTCGATCCGTTTTAGTACGCACAGCTGAATTGGTAGAATTTTGGAAGAATATTGTGAAATATAATTTTCACTTTATTATTCGATTATTTGATTTTTAATATTTTCCGGTACTCATTGATGGATTTCGGAAGGGTTTTCTGCGAGATGCTAAAACAGCAAACGCTTTGGCAGAGTGCTGTCTTCACAAGATTTCACGTATTCAGGTTGATTATAACTGCATTTTATGACAAGAACAAAGGCAATGGGCGGTTTGATTACTAAGTAAAGAATAAAACAAAATATTTTCTTAATTGTCACTATAATCATTTGCTGAATATTCGAATAGTCGTGTTGCATTTTAGACAAGTGACAGATGCGGGATTTAATAAATATTTTTAGTGATAATAATTGATCTTCCGAAAGAAACCGAGATATAAAAATTATTTCACCGTTTGATTTCTATTTTAAAGTTATCAGATTTGAGTAATGTATTTCTTCTATTTATAGATTGCAGCAATAAAATTTTTTCTTGGCTGTTTGGAAGATGACGATTCCGATAACGATGAAAATGAAAACGAAGAGGAAGACCAGAAGACTTTGAAAGAAGTGCATTTTTTATCGAAGAACTTGAAGTTTAGAGATGTAATTAGGTTTTAGAGACTTAAACATGAGATATTAATATTTTTATTTAGAGAAATTTTAATACTAAAATATTTTGTAGATTGTCATTGCATATAAAGCTGCGAAAAAGACTCGAAAAAGAAGGAAAAATTCATGAAAGCAAAGAAACTATTAAACACTGATCGAAAATCCAAAAAGAGAATGCCGGAAAATTCTGCAACTTATTAGCAATTCGCTATATATATGATGCTCAAACATTTACTGAGAGATTATTTGGCTTATTAGAAAGTAGGAAAAATGAGAAATTTGAAACACGTCTTCTCTGCATGGCGCTGTGTGCTCGAATGATTGGAACTCATAAACTGCAAATATTATCTTTTTATTCCTACATGCATCGCTTTCTCCAACCGAAGCAAAGAGAGGTTCATTCCCTATAACAGAGATATTCTATGAATAAATTTTTTAGATTTCCGAAATTAAGGAAGACATTTTTTCAAAAAAGTTGATTTTATTCCGTGTTTACTAGATTTGATGCTTTACTTCGAGATAGGAACTTTCAATTTCAATATTGCAGAATATTTAGGATACAGATTCTTTAGATTACTAGAATATTGCTTTATGTGGCGCAAGCTTGTCATGAACTGGTACCACCAGATATTGTTGAACAGTTGGTATATGTTATTGCTCAAAACTTTGTTTCTGATCGAAATACATCTGAGGCAATGACAGTTGGATTGAATACTATACGTGAAATATTTGCAATCTGTCCATTCGCTGCAACGGAGCACTTGCTTAGAGATTTGACTGAGGTATGCATTCGTTTCGTTTTGTTTTTCGCTTTGTAAGGCTTCGCTGGATATATCGAGAGTCAAAAGATCTAAATATCGTTATCAAAATAAGGGAATATCGGAGGTTTTTGTATTATAAGTATGATTGAAAATTATAGTTCTCGTCTTTATATTATGCTGCAAAACTAACATAGTTAGAAAGCAAGTAAATAGTGAATTGTTTTTGAATTATTAAGAATGACCATTATCGCTAGAATAACTTAGAAAGCATAAAGCATTATTTTACATAAAATTATTAGGTCTTTACTTTTTTGCTTTTTTGCATCAAGAGTTTTTTTCAGTACAAGCGTTTTAAAAATAAAAACGTATCCATGGCAGCACGAGCTATCATTACTCTGTTCCGCACTATCAATCCGAAGCTCTTACATAAGAAGGATCAGGGCAGGTTAGTATGCATAGAAATATGGTTTAATGGTTTAATTTTTTATTATGATAAACTGTAATATCCTGAAATATTTTTAGGCCAACAGAAGTACTAAAAGGTTTGGAAATAACTGAATTCGGTGTTGAACATCCAAAAGAATTTGTAGAAGGGGTAGAATGTCTATCAGTAGGAGTCAATGCACTTGACGCTGATCTGGTATGCCGAGTTTTCATGTCTACTCATTACGTTTAAAGAAAAAGAATATTTTTCTATTATTCTTTATTTTTTCGAATAAAATTTGATCCTAACTGTGGATTAAGACTTATTTTCTAATCAGTAAATTTAATTCACGATGAAATCTTCTTAAATCATTCTTTTCTTTTTGTGTGCATTTATGTAATGATTTTTTTAATGCAAAGTTACGTTTAAGCCGACATATGGTATATTATAATGTTATGTTTTTATGCTAATATTGTCCAAAATAATTATTAGATGCAAAGTAATGAAATCGACGATACTGATTTTGACACTGAATTTGTTGAAAAAGATTCATTAGATATGGATGGAAGTGTGGATTCATTCGGTAATCACTTAAATGTAAGCAGTATTTGCGTAGAAAATGAAAATTTTTCGAGTAAGACGATTCTTGAAACGGTAATTATTTCTGAAAAAAAGGAAATGATATGCATCATCTATTAATAACTTGGTTTACTGGACATTTTTTTATAATTTCCTTTAAACATTTCAATAAGACCGAATGAAAGAGAAGTGATAAAGAAAAAGAAAATCCTATTTAATCTGCTGCGTTTTTACCTAATATTTTTGTCGTTGGAATTGCAGCTAAGATTTGTTCATAAATTAATAAGTTTCATGATTGCTTACATAAGACAAAGCGTAACCAAGTCATGATTTAGAATAATCAAAAAACAACATCCTTCGAAAGAAAAGAAAAAGCAAGACAAATATGTGAGGCTCGAATCTTGACGCAAGACGATTTCTGCAAAATCAATGCTTTCCGTTTGAAACAACAAGTAGGATATGATGGAAAGAGGAAAAATACTGCTGTTAAATTGGAAGAAGAACTGGAAGAAAATATTGCTAGGAAATTTTTTTATTATTTATTAGGTTCTTCTAAAGATGGAATAATGTTGCGGAATGTTGTCATATCTGGCAATTATAATACGGGAGAAAAAAGGAAATTTTGTATATATATATGGATTTATATCCAAAATTTTCTTTTTTTCTCTCATTATAATTGCCTTCACTTAAATGTTTCTTAAGATTCTTCGTACATTAAATCAATGTTATTACTTTTAAATCTTAACAAGTTTGTGTTTGCATGAATCTGTTGAAAAAAAACTTAATGCAGGCTCAATAAAGAAAATGGCTTGACACGGCTAAAAGACATTGAAAAATTCCACAAGAAATTAAGAAGAGAAACGAAGGAAGAACGAATGGAAGCAGTAAGGAAAGGTCGAGAGGGACGTCATCAATTTGGGAAGCCAAAAAAGCTGTAATAATTATGTTGATTTTTTATGATTTAAACTTAGCCAAAACACCCTTAACAGTTAAAGAGTTTATGATTTAAAGTGTCGAATTTTCACGATTATTTGCAAAGTATCTAACCATCGTGTGAATTTTAGGGAGCTCACGTTGGACGCACGAATAGAGAGCTGATGAAGCGGAAAAATTTTCAAATGGTACGGCACAAACTAAGGGGAAAGAATCGCCAAAGAAGTTTTAAAGAACGTCAGGAAAGCTTGCGAAAATATCTTTTGCGTCAGGCGGGTCGGAAGATCTGAATAAATACTTTGTTTTAATGATATGTTTTATCGAAGTTGTTAAAATATATTTTTATTTGTCACGTCGACAAAGGTTAACTTTGTCAGGGAAGATGTAACATACGTACTATGTCTTATAAAGTATCCGCATCTTTTATGGTGTTTCGACTTATTCCTATTCTCGAGTCCGATAGAATATGTGACTACATTATTTTTGCTGCTCAATAAGATTTTATATTCATCATTTTTACTTATCGCTTTGTCTTTTTTCGATTTCTTCGTGAAAAAAAACTAGAATTTCCTATGATAAATGAATTGGAAGCTTAAAAAATCAGCTTAAGAAATATATTTCATGTTGCGAAAGTTGTTAATGAGAAATTTAGTAGAACTATTTATTCGGAACAATAAGTTTTTTCCAATATTCCGAAGTTTCTGGGCGTTGTCGGAAAGACCGAAATAACGTATAACTTATAAAATATCCCTGTTAAAAAAGTACCTTTATATTTTGAAATGTATGTTATAGAAGTCCTTTATATTAATTATTCTCAGTTAAAGGGCAGAATATTCTTTGTTTAATAACTCAATACAAATTTACTTCAAACAACTTTCTTTGTACTCTTGACTTCATCTTTTAAGAATTAGATGATTCTCAGTTAACAACGTGGTTACCATATGTCAGAAAAAACGAAAGAGACAGTGACCAGGAAACAGTAAAGAATTCATTATAAAAAAATCACTTCCTAAATAAAGGACACATCACCTTATGAGTCAGTTTTTTCAATATTTAAATTGTATAGAGGACAGAGGTCTTCATATCTGTCAGTTGATCTATCTCATTTACAAATCTGATATTATTATAGTGAGAAAGCTTTCAAATCTCATACAATTGTGAGAAGACTGTTTCTGAAAAAATAATTCCCGTGTAATTTCTTCATAAATAAACTAATTCCTCCTTATGTAATTTACAAATATTATAAGCCCAACCCACGTGTGTAGGCAATATACATTATACTCTTAAGATTCTTTACAATGATCTTTTTATCAAAATTATTCGTCTTTTATGCCATAATGTATTTAAATATTTCCATTTTATTCTCTATATCACATTGCCAAAATTTACTGTATTGTATTATTCGATAACCATACTACTGAATAAATATTCTCCTCATGGCAGCTAACAACAAAGTCCGATTCCCCACGACAGCTAGCAACAAAGCAAGTTTTTCTTACGCCACATTTTCATTCATTATATGACTCTACGGCGCTTTGTTGTAATTAGTTTCATATATCAAATGAACGTATGATCCCTTGTTCATGTAATGACTTGTAACTCCTTTGTTCATGTATTCAATTGTTTGTGTTATATCAAATGCTTATCAAGCACCAACCGTAGTTCATTTAATAAAACGGATAATCAGTTACTCAAG
Source organism: Dirofilaria immitis (assembly GCA_024305405.1). NCBI lineage: Eukaryota > Metazoa > Nematoda > Chromadorea > Rhabditida > Onchocercidae > Dirofilaria > Dirofilaria immitis. Next base: position 3,370,685 of record JAKNDB010000105.1, on the reverse strand, counting down.
CTATTGTCGGCATAATGGTCGCCTGATCACTAGCTTCATCTGCTAAACGATTCTATTAATCCTTGACCTAAAACCAATTCCTTATTAGTTACAGCGAAATTTAGAAACGATTTTCCACTCTGAATAATCAAAAGAAATCTTTGTAACTTGATTATCATATTGTATGATTGTTAACATTCTGTGAACAATAAATTCTTATAATTATTATTATCTGTGGAACAAATCAAACGAAAGAATTTTCACAACAGCCATGTCGCGTTATTCATTTTTTACATTAAGATGGATATAACAATTGTGAGGAAAGTTGTATAATACCAAATGAAAGTCAAAGCAATGAATATAAATTAAAAAGAGAGTATGAGGAATAAAGGATGTGCGGAATAAAACAATAAAAACAAAGTAAACATTATATATATTGAAAGGGATAAAATCTAGCAGTTGATGTTACTACTGATAAAAACACCACTTTCGACAGAACAGAATGAAATAGAAAATCATTGCATCAAATTATCTTTTCAATCCTTTATAATATCCCTCACTTTATTATAGCATTCCCTTAATTCCTCATTTCTTTATTCCGCTCTTCTAGTTATTTACTGCGGTCTAACATTCCCGTTATTGTCTGAGAGAGCCTATAAGATCGAAGTGGACTCCTTGAAAAAAAGTTATCTGTTATGGAATGTTCATTGCAGATCCTTTTATTCAAATGCAAAACAAATGCTTTTATTACAAAAGAAGACAGCAAATAGAAAGATTTCTTCTCGCTGTGACGTAAACATTCATTGAGATTATTACATTTGATCTACTGCTGAACTTGTACTGATGAATTATCATTCGTGCCGTCGGGTTATCGAAGCGATTCGCCTACTGCCGCCCAACTTTAAATAAATTCCAATTTAATTGCTTCAGAAAACATCTTCGAAGTCTTCACCCTTTAAATCGCACGGAGCACTTTCCCCTTGTCGGAATATCTGAAATATTTTATGATATAAATATATCGAGATAATTTCGATGTTTTTATGTAATATAAATCATCTCAAATCTAGCAACTGATTTGCAGTATAAAAAAGCTTCAATCATATTCTAAAGTTTCAAGACAAATAAATCACTAAAAAAATTCTAATCTAATCTTCAAAATTTAACATTAAACAAATAAATCACTAACAGATTTTATATAAACTAACTATAACACATATAAATTATCGTCCTAACTTATCATTTCAAAGTTATGGAAATGATGTAATTGTTTTTATTAATCTCTTGTCCTAGCATATGTTGTCGCGAATTTTTCAGTCAGGAAGTGTGATGTCGAATATTAGCTAAATCCACTAGTGTTTCAACGGGTTGATTTGTCGTGTTAGTTGATCAGCTTACTGTGGTTAGCCGAGGTGAATTGAGTTGTATTGAGTTATGCTGAGTCGAATTGAATTGGGCTGGTTGGAACTGTGCTGAATCCAACCAATAGTAAAAACTTTTATTCGTAAAAAGATATCTATTTCGTTGTATAATAGGATTTATATGGATTAGGAGGTGGGAGTGGTTTTCCCATTAGGTAGCGGGCTGTTAACACTCAATTACAACCTAGACAAAATCCAATGAGAAGATTAGGATGAGAACTTGGACAAAGATATGAATTTTAGTAAAGCGACTGCTAACAAAGACATTTCCCATAGGTATGAGCTCAGATAAAAATAAAAACAAAAAAGCGTGGGAATCTAAGAAATGTAAAATCGATTAAATGATTCATAGTGTTGTTGACATTTATTTACAATGAGAAATTTATTTGATCATTCATTTAGTCGGGGTCTCGCGAATTCGCGACATATGTGAGATCTCGTAAACATGTCATATCTATTAATTTTTTAGTTAAATAATATGCTTAATTAGTGTAATTAAGTGTTGTATGATAATTAATTGTAAAAGTTTCTCTATGTACATTTAGTTTTTTTGACCGCTGCCTCAAAGGATGTTATTGACAAAAAATTGTAAACATCATCACTATAAAAGGAGTCCACTTATTCTAGTTGAATCTTTTTTCTTTTTCCACTTTCAACGCTACGTCGCGACAATACTATCCTTTTATTTTTATTTTCATAGCACTACTATTACTGCATCGCGCGTTAGTTAACAAAGCATATTGTTAACGTGTTTTCGCACGGCAATAATTATAATAATATTGGTGAAGTCTTTCATTACGTTACCGAGTTACTTTATCTGCGTTTCTTATTTCTCATAAAACAAGATGAACCTAAGATAAACACCTGTTTTTTGGCCGAACTGTTTTTTCTGTTTTGATGATAAATTTATTTGAACTTTAGCATGTCATTTTATGATTGATTGATTAGTCTTATTATTCACACTCCATTTAGCTGTGGATCGGAACATATCTGTTACAAATATTCATTCTTTCAGCTTGTTGACCTCTTTGAAATTACTCGCTATTGATTCCTTAACATTCCCATATATAACTAGCTACATCTTTTCGGCTTTGTGGATACATAGTGCTGAATTCCACATTTTGCGATAAAAATGTGGTTTCGAAATTCGTGAATTCCATCTTTGTGGTTTCGAAATTCGTGAATTCCATCTTTTGCCGGAAAAACTGAAATGATTTCATAATATGTCGAAACAATTTGTTAAATTTATAATAATCTGTAAGTTGTATATTGTTTTATTCGGATGTTCTTAAGACCAACGATTGCTTCATTTAAACTTAGATCATGTGCAATCATTCACTCCCATTACTCTTATATGCATTTAGAAAATGTAATAAAGTTTTATTATGTCTAGTGGATCAACCCATCTCGTAGAGGTCCCCTTTGTGACTGCCACTGTCGGGAAACGGAGAGGAAATTAATTCAAATTTATAAAATTCCTAAAAATACATTGTTTGTAACAAATAATTAAGCCATCAACGATTTCCTGTTTTTCACACTAATCAAAATATTTATCTAAATGTTTCTTATTCATCATTCACCAATATCATTTCCCACATTATTCATCATTCGTCCCTCTTAAAACGTCTATTTTATCCATTTACAGATCTTTCCAATCCAATTTTTTCTCATCACGCCCCTTTTTATCACCCTATATAATCAATCAAGGGACAATGGGTTGGCTTTTCTATTTGAAAATCATCACTTGTTGGTTGTTCAAAATACTTCTCAAATTCAACCGTATTGTAACGCATTTCGCCTAATACCAAATTGTTTCTAATAAACAAAATTTCAAATTCTTCTGTGTTTGTCAACCGCAAGAAAAACTTTCACAACAATTTGGTATTAGGCGAAATGCGTTACAGCCACTCCTACATAACAGCTAAAATCCTTTTCATTTTTTGATTCATTCAATCCTTAACAACGGCCACTTCGATACGATTCATCTCATTACTCTTTCTACATCGAATTAATCTTTGACTTAAGCATAAAAGAAAAAACGAAACCAAATCTCCAATATGTAATTTGTTTGTAAGGATTTCGATACTATAATATATTCCTTATTACGTTGTGCAATAAACTTTATTTCTACTAATCGTTTGCGTCAACCAACCAACCACGAAATTCATCGTAAAAATAAAGGAACCAAAAATTTCTGACGCTTGCTGCTTGTCTTCAACAAATTGCCGCAATGAAGTAGTTTAATATCTCTTTCTGTTGTGAAAGGTTTTGATTTGGAAACTGGTTGATTGGCACAGACGAATTTGTCATGTGATAAGATGTATTTTATCATCGCAACTACATTGCAATAGAATTTATAGATAAATATCAGATATACAATCGATAGCTTGAATGTTTTGTTTTATTGATAGTAGAATAGTTATTGGATTTGATTAGTTGAGTTGGCTCGGTTTGATTTAGGACTGAAGAGTTTTTCGACTAAGTTTGCTTTGAGATTACCTTTTACGATGCTCTATAATATTTCAACAATATCTTGCGTTTTCGAGAATCAAAATTTGATTATAATTTCATAGTTTTTTAGGTAATTTGTGTCAATGGAAAAGGAAGAATTTAATTGAGATATTTATAATGTATCGATAACTCACATGGTTTTAAGGTCTGAATTTGGAAAAGTGATTTATACCCCAAGAATTTTTTCGAGATTTTATGTGATGCAAATATGAAAATTTATGATTCATTTATTTGAAATTAGTTTAAGAATTTCACATAATAAAAATGGAAGTTGACTAGTGTGATTATTTGTGCGAGTTGCATTATGTTTTCTGTGAAATTATTAAAAGATATGTAAATTATTTCTTCATTTTTGCAAAGAATTCCATCCTGCATTTGTTTTCCTATACGACTATTGATCTGCACCGAGATACAAATGCTGAGGAATCTGTCGTGGAAGTTTTTCTTATTGAGGAATTGAGAGTTTAGGATAGTTGTTTTATTGTGTAAGGGATTTTATGATGAACTTTATTCGATGCACCTGCGATATACAAAATAGTTAGGGAAAATAATGCAATTGATATATTAAGTACTTTTTCGTTTTATAGAAATTATGTGAGATTTGTTGGCATCGAGAATTGGTAAAATTTCATAAAGATGTAGTAATTGAGTTTGAAAGTGTCGGAAATTCGAAGAAAATTTGTGATCCATAATTGACAATCAGATTTAAAAACTTGCTTTTCATAGTCTTTGGTTGATACTAAATTTAATGTCGGTTAGAATATTATCGATTATTAAAAATATCATCACTTACAAACATTTTTTATCACCATTATATATGCTGTTTATTTTCTCTCATGTATATCAACAAATATAGCCAAGTGTGGAAAAAATGTATTCTTTTGCTCCCATCAGTCTCAGTTTTCTTTATATGACATGATATACCATTAATTTATCCCATGTATATCTAGATAGTCTTATTTCTTTATTTTGTGTACCTCATATGATTACTTTTTGTCTATGTCCTATCACACGGAGGGCGCACGAAGGGCATATAGATAGTGTCTTACTGATCAAAGGTTTTTGGGGTTATTGTTTAGTAAGATTCGAGAAACGATCGCACTGCATCGAGATCTTACAAGCAGTACAGACGAAATCCATTCCTCCTCACGAAAGAAGCGATCGAAAACCCTTAATAATATGGAACCAGCAAAACCAGAACTCGAAATTCATCGAAGATGTTAAAGGACTGGATAACACCTCTCAACGAAAGTGTCATCGTCGCAAAAAAAAAAAGAAGAGAAGTTTGCGGATGTCGCCAAAAACTACTTTAACTCTATTAAATAGCGCAATGGAAACCATTATAATAATCTCAAATCTCTATAAGGATGATATTGAATTAGTACTCTAAAAATTAGATGAAGTTTAGATAAGAAAACTAATTCTGCGACTCCAATCATCCTCAACGTTTCACCAAACAACTATAAGTCTATGGCACTTACCACTGCTAATATTTAAAAACGTCTGGAAGTAACCAACGCATGCTCAACTGTCTTCAATCAAGACATCAGGGGATAAGATTGCGATAAGAAGAATTGTTTCCATCGTGAAGGTCCATCTTAATGCATTATGCCAAATCAAATACAAGACAGAACGGTGCACCAATCAACCAAAGACAAATCCATCAACCTCAGTCAATTCAGTAATAAGAGGAATGAATCAAGGAGATAAGTTTTACCCCTATGCAACAAATCATGATGAGTAATCCAAACACGTCAATGTCTAAGAGAAAACCTTATTCGAAAAAAAAAAATTGTCCTTTGTATTCAGTGATCTAAGAAATCGACTTAATTTGCAAAAAACAACGCATGAAGAAGAATTGCAAATTGCTTCACTTGATAATAAGGTGTCGCGTCTCGCGACCGAAGTAGAAGTTGAGGCAAAAACGGGACAAGAAGATATCAGATTTGATTCAAATGTGGTTGACTGCTTGACAAGCAAGCTAAAAGTGTTAATTTAAATAATTCTGGCCTATCGTCTGTGATATGTCAAGGACAAACAGAAGATCGAGAAGCTACTGGAAACGACTTGATATACCTATCTGATTGACCACTTCCTCAAGTTCATTCAGCTAGAAGAGGTGCAAAATTTTAAATCCTGATTTTCCCTACTTCATGCTAAATTTGTACTTAAGCTAGCAGGTAGGGGAAACATGGATCCTGAATCTTCTATTTAAGGTCGAATCAACATGTACTGCTAGTCTGACTTGTGACTAGTCCGGGTATAGGTCAATTTTGGAAACTGGATTTCATAAATATTCAAGAACAGCATGACGCCCAAGATGACGAAAAGGCTTTAGAATAATCATGCATTTCTAAATCAAGTGGAAGGTATCAAGTTTGTTGAATCTGAAAGAAATGAAGTACAAGTTGAAAAGCAATTACAGTTTATGCATTGGTCGCTTAAAGATTCTAATCAAACGACTATAAGCGAATGAAAGATTGCTCCACTAGTACGGTAGAACACTCAAAAATAATCGATGATGTTCGCCCGGATATGGGTTGAGGTGGTACAATTCATTACCTACCGCATAACGAAATTATGGTCTCACACAAATCTTTAACAAAACTTAGAATTGTCCATAATGCTTCGGCGCACCTTGAAAGTATGAGAAGCTTAAACGAAGTTCTTTATCATGAACGATAATAGCTCCGAGATTTAATAGGAATATTACTACGTTTTTGAATGATAAAAACATAGTTATTGCAAGTAAAAAGGCATTCTTACAGCTAGAATCCCATCCATCAGATACAAACTATACCAGATTTCCTTTGATTAAAACATATTCGTGGTTCAGTTACTGAAGAAAACCTGCAACGTCATACCTTCAAAAGGGTTTTTTCTAAAATGATATCGTCATCCTTTTTACTAATAGCGACATTCAGCCATCAATTAGCAATGAACGGAGAGGAAGCTTTGCGGAATTATAACGAAAACAAATCCATTTTTGGTGATCCGGTAATAAATTGAGAGAATTCCTGTCAAATGACGAGAAATTCAACAAAGAAAAAATATCCGGACAATGTTGAGCGGAGATAAAAGAGAAGAAAATCCTTGGCATTACTTGGGATCATGTTAGAGGCACCCAGATTGCTCTAAAACCATAGAAAAGAATTAACGAAGAGGGCAATCATGCAGTTTGTCGCCCCGCAATATAATCTATTGAGATTCCTCACCCCTACAATGATTCGATCCAAATTGTTCCTGCAAAATCTAATGGAAAAAGAATAACCCTTAAGATCGCCCATAAGTGCTAAGATATGAAGTTTTCTCATATCGGATTGGCAACAAATATAAAGAAAAGTCAACGATGCATAAAAAGTTCCAAAATCAGATGTAACTCTATATCTTTACAGATGCATCAAGCGTGGCATATTCGGCTGACGTATACATACGAAGCCGTGGAATTCAAGGAATGAAAACATCCTTAATATTTGCTAAATCTCAAATTACATCCCACGATTGGAGATATTAGCTATACTGGTCCGATGCGAAGTGAGCAAAAAATAACAAAATAGGAACAATTCGTTAAACAGAATATTTTGCCCAGTAGAGAAATAATCAAAATTTTTGTTATAATGGAATGAATTCTGAAAATTCTGAGGTTTTGTTTATTAGAATGCAAAGCGCACTGTTACAATGAAAGTTTTCTATTATACTGCTTTATTGCTTTTTTCTGCTGCAAATTAATAATCCTATCGAGAAACAGTCCTTGTTCAAAAACCTTGGCTTCAAGACTTTTAGTTTATGCAATTTATAAGGGTTGATCGTCTTATTGAACCGTACTTTACTTGTAAACATTTCAAACATGGAATCTAAAGTTAAAGCCGTAAAATAAATGCCCTACGATATAGTTATCCTTTAATTATATAATATGCATCGCAACTTGTAATTCGTTGCTAATTATCATCCATTTCTTTTGTCTTTCATCGGCGACAAATATTATTCCTCAAAAGTTTAGTGTATGTGAAATGAAAAATTGTTATATTTTATCGGACATTAATAAATGAACAGAACAGAAAATTTAGAAATCTTAAAGAGCTGATATCTTTTATTAATATTATTTCCCAGCAATAAGCCCTACCAAGCCTCCGAGAGCCGCACCCAGTACTGGTAAAACTCCACCTCCTCCTGCTCTGAAAATTTAATAAATGCATGATATTATGCAGCAAATTTCAAGCTATAGAACTTTTCAATATTACGTGGAACTAATAAAATCCTCAAATTGCGATTGTAAGATTTATGCATGTAATTGGTTAAAATTACATTTTATATTTTCCTGTATACTAGCTCGATTATCCTAAACTGCAGGAAAAAAGATTATCTTCTTTAGACAACAACCAAAGTGAAAGAAAAATCCTATTGATTAATCAGAAAATGCTAACTTATCAAACTATTAACTCGCATTATCATAATTCAGTTGTTTGTTATATCTTCATTTTCAGTAACTTGATAAAAAAACATTGAAAACACCCAAATAAAACTGAATTGACTTAAATTGCAAAGATTTATTTAAAATTTGGAAAGAAAAACTCACAATCCGAAGCCAATGATGGATTTAGGAAAGATTCCAAATGAATAGGTTGTGGATCCAACGTCGAGGGGAAGGAGAAGAGGGAGGAAGCTGGGAATATAGAGATTGATAATAATATTGATAGTAAGGTTGATATTGATAGCCATAGTAATATGGATAGTAATATTGAGAGTAAGGATAATAGTAATATTGAGAGTAAGGATAATAATATTGCGAGTGCACGATACATGTTATCATCAGTATCAGAAACAGAACTGAAACGCTCATTGTACTATTGTTAGATATTGATGGATTCTGAAAAGACATATTTATTAAATTAAAAGTTAGAATAGAAAAAATTTTTGAAAGCGCTTTAGAAATGAAAATATACTTGAAATTCATAGATGAGCAAATCCTTCCATCCTAACATATCTCCACCAAATGAATTCAACTAATTATTATCATAAGTAATATCATGTAAGAACAAATTCTACAACATTATATAAAAATTTAACATTCAAAATTATGACTGCGAGAGGTTAAAGAAAAAAATAGTTCAAAACTTGTATTTACACCAACACCTTAAGAAAGAAGCTAAGTATTTCTGAGAAGTAATTTGTAATGTCATTTAAAGAAACATTTCCTTGGAACAGGTTTCATTCATCCATTTAAAAAATGGAAACTGTATGATCGATAGGCATTACTTAATTCCACGTAATAAAAATATTGCTATGTGAATACAAAAAGATGAATATTATTGCATACGTTTACACGTTGGTTTTTTTTTTTAAAATAAAATTCGAATTCTTGTAACCACTAATATTAAGTTTATTTAAATGATTTATCATTTTTTAGTTAGATAGTATAAGTTAATGATTATTTGGAAAAAATGTTAAAATGAAGAAAAATTTATTGTAGAAAAAAGAAGTAAAATATCTGGCATTCTCACTATATTATTCTACATCATATCGAAGTATTTATTGTAAATGACTATTTGTTTTAAAATAATTAATTTTTAATCTTCGATACTTTAAACATCAATTAGTTATAGTAATTTCGATGCAAATTAGTTTTTCAGTCTCAAAAAGATTTGTAATTTTTTTCTCCATGCAGCAATATAATTTTACCATATTATTTGATTATATCATTTGCTCATTTCCATTTTATTGTATTTCTGTTTTCCATTCATTTCTATTACTTCAGATAGTACGAATAATGACTGAAAAATATTAGATGAAGATGCTAAATAAGAGAAACACAATATGATTGTTGAAAATAAATAATAATATAGGAGCGATTCATTAAGGCAATATATTTTGTTAATGTATCTAATAAAGAAATAACCGAAATTTTTGTTATAATGGAAGAAATTCCGAAAATTCTGAAGTTTTATTTATTAGAATGCAAAGCGCATTATTACAATGAAAGTTTTCTGTTATACTACTTCATTTCTTTTTCTGCTACAAATTAATAATCTAATCGAAAAACAGTCCTTATTCAAAAACCTTGGCTTCCAGATTGCAATTTATAAAAGTTAATCATCTTATTGAATACTGATTATTATTTGATCATTTTAATCATAGTTTATTTGTAACATCGCAAACTTGGTATCTATAAGTTAAAGGCATGAAATAAATGCCCTGCAATATATTTATCTTTTAATTATATAATATGCATCGCAACTTGTAATTCGTTGCTAATTATCATCCATTTCTTTTGTCTTTCATCGGCGACAAATATTATTCCTCAAAAGTTTAGTGTATGTGAAATGAAAAATTGTTATATTTTATCGGACATTAATAAATGAACAGAACAAAAATATAGAAATCTTAAAGAACTGATATCATTTTTTAACATTATTTCCCAAGTTCTGTCAGAAATTCTCGGAAAAGTCCTAGATAAGTAAAACCAATAGGAGCGTATTTTTGTAAAATTTGAAGGACGTTTCCTTCTCTGAAAATATAATAATTGAATAATAGGAAGCAACAAAGCAAATCTTAAGAAATAATGTCCAATAATATTAATCTGTAATAAACTGTAGTTGTGAGATTATTCTTCTTTTCGGTCAGTTAAAAATCACATTTCGCATTTTTTGCGTATCATTTCGGTATCTCAGTACATTTAAAACTTCAGGAAACAGATTATTTATTCTTCTTGAAAAAACATAATGCCATAGCAAGAAAGCTTTGTCGATTAACTAGAAAATTCTAACTGATCAAATTAATTTTAATTTATTACAAGTCAGTCTTGTATTGTATTTTCATATTCGGTATCTTATAAAAAATTAACTAAAAGATTCAAATAAAACTGAATTTATTTAAATTCCCGAAATTTATTTCGAAAATTTAGGAAATAAACTTACACGGAACGTGGGGTAGTGGTAGTGGGAGACTGAGCGATAAAGCCAGGATAAAAGTAGTAGAAAAATGGAGGGTAATAGTAACCAGGATAGTAAGGATAAGGATAATAGTAATATTGAGAGTAAGGATAATAATAAGAATAATATTGCGAGTGCACAATGCATGTTATCATCAATATTAGAAACAGAACTGAAATGCTCATTGTATTATTGTTAGATATTGATGCGTCCTGAAAAATCAAAATTCGGAAGAAAAAAGCGTTTGGAAATAGAAATGTACTTGGAATGCATACGTTAAATTCTTCTATCCTTATATATCTCCGCTAGATGAATTCAACTTAATTCGTATTATATATAATTTCATGTGAGAACAAATTTCTGCAGTATCATATAAAATACATTTCAGATTTTAGAACTAGGACTGCAAGAGATTTATGAAAATCAGCTCAAAATTTTTGTTTACATCGACATTTCGAAAGAAGGTTAAGCATTTTTGAAAATTCTTAATGTCATTTAAGGGAATTTTTCTTGGAACAGGTTTCATTCATATATTAAAAAAATGAAAATAGTATGATCGATTGGTATTACTTGATTCCATCTCTCTAAAATTACTTTTAATTCATCCTGAATATCGTGAAGAAAAGGCACTGAACTTATAATGTTTGGTAAGTTTGAAGTGTCGTAAATTTTCCAGTACTTTTTATTATGCAGTGAATCTGCATTAATTGTAATAATTTTTAACGAGTTCCAATTTATATATTATTTATCGACATTGTATAGTTTTTTGATATAAATAAGTTCCTGCATATCGAGCTACAATGCACCAGATTCAAAATCTGCTTATAATTCATCATATTCAATAATATATTTTGTACAGCGAGGATGTGTCTTTGGTGAATTTCAAGTGTTTATTTTTAATTTTCAAAGAATTCAATAATTTTGTCCTTCTAGGTGCTATATTTCACGGATGTTCTGTGCGAATAAAATTTACTAGCCAAGGCAGTTATTAATCAAGCATCTGTTACACTTCTACATGTCTTTTATTCGAATTTTGTTCGGAAATATTTGAGTAATGGTTTCAAAATGATGTGCTCCTTTATACATCATTACCTATTAAAATAATTCCTTTGTACATCAACAACATCACCTATTACAGTAATTCCTTTGTACATCATTATCTATTACAATAATCAAAATCAAATCGTTTTGATTGTCGACAGTGTATGTTCAGATTCTCTGTTCATGGAAAAAGGAGTGAGATATGAATCATCTTTTTTTGTTAAAACTTTGATAATACTTGTTATCGATTGCACTTCTGCTTCGATTCTAATAAATTTTATCATTTTTGAATGTAATTGCCACTGTTGGCATAGGCAGTTGAATAGTGTTCGACGAGTACATTATGCTTGTTAATGTAGAATCTTCAAAAGTTTGTCTTCGAGAAGAATCTCGTTATTCCGAGAACTGTTAAAAATAATATATAAATAACGCGAAAATTTGTATATACATTTTATCGAAAGAAATTGTGAAATTCAAGATTTTCGCAAAATCCTTAGTGCAACTACTGTAGCCATATAAATGAGAATGATTAGAACAAATAATGGCAAAGTTTTATCATGAAAATTGATATTTTTAATGTTTATGAAGTTGTAGAAAGAACTAATGCATTATCGCTTATTTGATTGGATTGGCATTTCAAGCTTGATATACATTAATTGAAATGTGCTTGACTATAATATTGGAGAGATGGCGCATTTTAATTTGATTGAATAAAAATTTTTATTTTAATAGTTTTGAACAAGAAATCGATTAGATGAAATGCAAAATATAATAGAGATGATAGTACTGTTATGTTAACTGCATAAAAACTAATTGAAGGATTAATTTAGCTTGCTAAATTAATTTGTATTCAACGAACGATTAATCAAGTATGACTTTTAAGGATGTGAGAAATGGCAGTAGATTAGGAAAGATTCATTTAGAGAAAATAATGCATAATGTGCCTGGGGAACTTTATTAGAGTATAAGACATTTTGTATATCTGCAGCATCACAATCAAAGTTGTCATTTATGTTTCAGTGCTTTTTTTCTGCATTGTTAACCATTAATTTAAGTAAATCTTCTTGACTTCGAAACTATCTCAAAACTATTTATAATTTAAAGGTGCGAAATAAATCCAACTAACTAATAATGTTCTATGACATATTTGTCCTCTGATTTATATAATATTCAAAAATCGCAATTTGTAATTCGTCGCCGATTATCATTCCATTTCTTTTGACTTTCATCGGTGACAAATATTACTCTTCAAGAGTTTAGTAATGAAAAGTCGATTTTATTTTATCGGACATTAATAAACGAACAGAAAATAAAAATATTCAAGAACTGATATCTTTATTAATATTATTTTCCAAAATAAGTCCTGCCAAGCCACCGAGAGCCGCACCTATTAAAGTCAACTGTGAAGTAGCCCTTCTCCTCCTCTGAAAATAAATGAACGATCAGAAGCAGCAAAGCAGATCTTAATGAATAATGTTAGATGAAGTTTATTTGTAATAGAATCTTCATTCGATTACAGGATTTCTCTATCAGTTAGTGGAACCACATTTTTCATTTCGCCAGTTATCATTTTGGTAGCTCAGTACACTCAAAACCTTTAGAAAAAGATTATTTTTCTCGCTAAATGATATCATGGAAGATTAACTAGAAAATGCTAACCGATCAAATCATTAGTTCGAACTTATCATAAATCAGTCTTATTTTCATGCTCAAAATCGACCAATATTATTAGATGTGTTAAAACAATTGAAATAAAAGTGGATTAATTTAAATTCTTAAAATTTATTGAAAATTTAGAAAAAAAAGCTTACAAAGACACGGAAAATAAGTTCGAAGGAAAGAGTCCGATTCTATAGTGAACATTTTCAACGGGAGCAGGAGTTGAAGGAAAACCATAAACATAAGTCGGAATATAATATTGATAAGAATAAAATTGACGGCCATAGTAATTTGAATAATAATATTGATAATAAGGATAATAATAATAATATTGCGAGTGCACGATACATGTTATCATCAGTATCAGAAACAGAACTGAAACGCTCATTGTACTATTGTTAGATATTGATGGATTCTGAAAAGACATATTTATTAAATTAAAAGTTAGAATAGAAAAAATTTTTGAAAGCGCTTTAGAAATGAAAATGTACTTGAAATTCATAGATGAGCAAATCCTTCCATCCTAACATATCTCCACCAAATGAATTCAACTAATTATTATCATAAGTAATATCATGTAAGAACAAATTCTACAACATTATATAAAAATTTAACATTCAAAATTATGACTGCGAGAGGTTAAAGAAAAAAATAGTTCAAAACTTGTATTTACACCAACACCTTAAGAAAGAAGCTAAGTATTTCTGAGAAGTAATTTGTAATGTCATTTAAAGAAACATTTCCTTGGAACAGGTTTCATTCATCCATTTAAAAAATGGAAACTGTATGATCGATAGGCATTACTTAATTCCACGTAATAAAAATATTGCTATGTGAATACAAAAGATGAATATTATTGCATACGTTTACACGTTGGTTTTTTTTTTTTAAAATAAAATTCGAATTCTTGTAACCACTAATATTAAGTTTATTTAAATGATTTATCATTTTTTAGTTAGATAGTATAAGTTAATGATTATTTGGAAAAAATGTTAAAATGAAGAAAAATTTATTGTAGAAAAAAGAAGTAAAATATCTGGCATTCTCACTATATTATTCTACATCATATCGAAGTATTTATTGTAAATGACTATTTGTTTTAAAATAATTAATTTTTAATCTTCGATACTTTAAACATCAATTAGTTATAGTAATTTCGATGCAAATTAGTTTTTCAGTCTCAAAAAGATTTGTAATTTTTTTCTCCATGCAGCAATATAATTTTACCATATTATTTGATTATATCATTTGCTCATTTCCATTTTATTGTATTTCTGTTTTCCATTCATTTCTATTACTTCAGATAGTACGAATAATGACTGAAAAATATTAGATGAAGATGCTAAATAAGAGAAACACAATATGATTGTTGAAAATAAATAATAATATAGGAGCGATTCATTAAGGCAATATATTTTGTTAATGTATCTAATAAAGAAATAACCGAAATTTTTGTTATAATGGAAGAAATTCCGAAAATTCTGAAGTTTTATTTATTAGAATGCAAAGCGCATTATTACAATGAAAGTTTTCTGTCATACTACTTCATTGCTTTTACTGCTACAAATTAATAATCTAATCGAAAAACAGTCCTTATTCAAAAACCTTGGCTTCCAGATTGCAATTTATAAAAGTTAATCATCTTATTGAATACTGATTATTATTTGATCATTTTAATCATAGTTTATTTGTAACATCGCAAACTTGGTATCTATAAGTTAAAGGCATGAAATAAATGCCCTGCAATATATTTATCTTTTAATTATATAATATGCATCGCAACTTGTAATTCGTTGCTAATTATCATCCATTTCTTTTGTCTTTCATCGGCGACAAATATTATTCCTCAAAAGTTTAGTGTATGTGAAATGAAAAATTGTTATATTTTATCGGACATTAATAAATGAACAGAGCACAAAAATAAAAGATTTTGATACTTGATATCTTTTATCGATATCATTTTCCAAGAAGTCCTACCAAACCACCGATACCAGCAGCTATTAAAGCAAGAATTGGAAAATTTTGTGCTACCCTGAAAATATAATAAATGCATGATATTATGCAGCAAATTTCAAGCTATAGAACTTTTCAATATTACGTGGAACTAATAAAATCCTCAAATTGCGATTGTAAGATTTATGCATGTAATTGGTTAAAAATTACATTTTATATTTTCCTGTATACTAGCTCGATTATCCTAAACTGCAGGAAAAAAGATTATCTTCTTTAGACAACAACCAAAGTGAAAGAAAAATTCTACTGATTAACAAGAATATGCCAACAGATCTAATTATTAATTCATATTTATCATAATCCAATCTCGTATTGTATTTTTATGCTTAGTAACTTGTAAAAAAATTGCCTTAGTTTGAAAAAATAAAAACTTACAAATTGAGATTTACCAAACTAGGTAAAGAAAGTCCAATATCACGGGTAACAGTCCTTGTGGTAGCGGTAGAAGGAGGAAGTTGATAATAATATTGATAGTAAGGTTGATATTGATAGCCATAGTAATATGGATAGTAATATTGAGAGTAAGGATAATAGTAATATTGAGAGTAAGGATAATAATATTGCGAGTGCACGATACATGTTATCATCAGTATCAGAAACAGAACTGAAACGCTCATTGTACTATTGTTAGATATTGATGGATTCTGAAAAGACATATTTATTAAATTAAAAGTTAGAATAGAAAAAATTTTTGAAAGCGCTTTAGAAATGAAAATATACTTGAAATTCATAGATGAGCAAATCCTTCCATCCTAACATATCTCCACCAAATGAATTCAACTAATTATTATCATAAGTAATATCATGTAAGAACAAATTCTACAACATTATATAAAAATTTAACATTCAAAATTATGACTGCGAGAGGTTAAAGAAAAAATAGTTCAAAACTTGTATTTACACCAACACCTTAAGAAAGAAGCTAAGTATTTCTGAGAAGTAATTTGTAATGTCATTTAAAGAAACATTTCCTTGGAACAGGTTTCATTCATCCATTTAAAAATGGAAACTGTATGATCGATAGGCATTACTTAATTCCACGTAATAAAAATATTGCTATGTGAATACAAAAAGATGAATATTATTGCATACGTTTACACGTTGGTTTTTTTTTTTAAAATAAAATTCGAATTCTTGTAACCACTAATATTAAGTTTATTTAAATGATTTATCATTTTTAGTTAGATAGTATAAGTTAATGATTATTTGGAAAAAATGTTAAAATGAAGAAAAATTTATTGTAGAAAAAAGAAGTAAAATATCTGGCATTCTCACTATATTATTCTACATCATATCGAAGTATTTATTGTAAATGACTATTTGTTTTAAAATAATTAATTTTTAATCTTCGATACTTTAAACATCAATTAGTTATAGTAATTTCGATGCAAATTAGTTTTTCAGTCTCAAAAAGATTTGTAATTTTTTTCTCCATGCAGCAATATAATTTTACCATATTATTTGATTATATCATTTGCTCATTTCCATTTTATTGTATTTCTGTTTTCCATTCATTTCTATTACTTCAGATAGTACGAATAATGACTGAAAAATATTAGATGAAGATGCTAAATAAGAGAAACACAATATGATTGTTGAAAATAAATAATAATATAGGAGCGATTCATTAAGGCAATATATTTTGTTAATGTATCTAATAAAGAAATAACCGAAATTTTTGTTATAATGGAAGAAATTCCGAAAATTCTGAAGTTTTATTTATTAGAATGCAAAGCGCATTATTACAATGAAAGTTTTCTGTTATACTACTTCATTTCTTTTTCTGCTACAAATTAATAATCTAATCGAAAAACAGTCCTTATTCAAAAACCTTGGCTTCCAGATTGCAATTTATAAAAGTTAATCATCTTATTGAATACTGATTATTATTTGATCATTTTAATCATAGTTTATTTGTAACATCGCAAACTTGGTATCTATAAGTTAAAGGCATGAAATAAATGCCCTGCAATATATTTATCTTTTAATTATATAATATGCATCGCAACTTGTAATTCGTTGCTAATTATCATCCATTTCTTTTGTCTTTCATCGGCGACAAATATTATTCCTCAAAAGTTTAGTGTATGTGAAATGAAAAATTGTTATATTTTATCGGACATTAATAAATGAACAGAACAAAAAATATAGAAATCTTAAAGAACTGATATCATTTTTTAACATTATTTCCCAAGTTCTGTCAGAAATTCTCGGAAAAGTCCTAGATAAGTAAAACCAATAGGAGCGTATTTTTGTAAAATTTGAAGGACGTTTCCTTCTCTGAAAATATAATAATTGAATAATAGGAAGCAACAAAGCAAATCTTAAGAAATAATGTCCAATAATATTAATCTGTAATAAACTGTAGTTGTGAGATTATTCTTCTTTTCGGTCAGTTAAAAATCACATTTCGCATTTTTTGCGTATCATTTCGGTATCTCAGTACATTTAAAACTTCAGGAAACAGATTATTTATTCTTCTTGAAAAAAACATAATGCCATAGCAAGAAAGCTTTGTCGATTAACTAGAAAATTCTAACTGATCAAATTAATTTTAATTTATTACAAGTCAGTCTTGTATTGTATTTTCATATTCGGTATCTTATAAAAAATTAACTAAAAGATTCAAATAAAACTGAATTTATTTAAATTCCCGAAATTTATTTCGAAAATTTAGGAAATAAACTTACACGGAACGTGGGGTAGTGGTAGTGGGAGACTGAGCGATAAAGCCAGGATAAAAGTAGTAGAAAAATGGAGGGTAATAGTAACCAGGATAGTAAGGATAAGGATAATAGTAATATTGAGAGTAAGGATAATAATAAGAATAATATTGCGAGTGCACAATGCATGTTATCATCAATATTAGAAACAGAACTGAAATGCTCATTGTATTATTGTTAGATATTGATGCGTCCTGAAAAATCAAAATTCGGAAGAAAAAAGCGTTTGGAAATAGAAATGTACTTGGAATGCATACGTTAAATTCTTCTATCCTTATATATCTCCGCTAGATGAATTCAACTTAATTCGTATTATATATAATTTCATGTGAGAACAAATTTCTGCAGTATCATATAAAATACATTTCAGATTTTAGAACTAGGACTGCAAGAGATTTATGAAAATCAGCTCAAAATTTTTGTTTACATCGACATCTGCTGACGAAAAGTTGATTGAGTTGAAAGGATTAGCATGTGTAGTAGATACATCCGATCCATAGTAAGCAAAGTAAGATTAGCCAATCATGAAAAAGATGTATTGGAATTCAAGTAAGCTTACTTAAGAGGGAGGAACTACAATGGATTTAAAAAGTCATAACTTCGAAGTTCTCTGCTAAATTGCCCATAATGAAATAATCTCGATAATGAACGAATCATAGCAAAGTCATCGAATTGGAATTCAGTTCTAAGAGTAGTTCATTAACAAGAAAGTGATAATTCAGTGAAATTCAGTGAAAGTGATTGTGTAAGTGGATCGACACTGGCGTAGCGACAGAAGTAACAGCAATAAAATGGCAGAATAAGAAAAATGCGACAATGTAGTGAGCATTCAGATGGCTATTCGATGTACTCTGACATTTACTGGGTTCATTTTCAAGTCACCTATTGTATGAATGTGTTTTTTTTTTTAACATGTATAATATCGCATAAAACCAATAAAGGGATTCTTGTCAAGTGGACATGCGGAATCATAATAAATAAGGTCTCTTCCTAAAAATTTCTCGACACCGAAATCTGGAGAAAAGTGGTTTATTTCTGAAAACTAATTTTTAATGTTCATTTGAAGGAATATTTTCATAAAAAGATTTTAATCGTTTATTAAAAATGTGAATATGATTGAATACGTTTTACGTTTGCATCATTTATTCCCATATAATAGAAACACATTCAATTTATCTTTGAAAAATGAAATTAAGTACTGTTTACATGATAATCACAAGTTGAAAGTCAGATAAATTGAAAACAACTCAGATCGGACTTTACCGCTATAATCATTTTTGATTTGTAAATATTGAAAAATTTTTCGCCTTCTAAAAAAATTTTTGTTATCATATCAGTTTTCAAAAATTATTTTTTTTTCACATTTAGAAAATGAATAAATAAAATCTTCCAGTTAGCTATGAACTTTTGAAAGCATCATTTCATTCTCTTTCTTACCAAATTTCTGTTTCATGATCTGCAATTTTAAGTTATATAATATGAATCACAAACTCAATCGTATAATATTTAGTTTGTTATAATCTGAAATTTTCTTGAGTTGGTTCATGAGAAAAAGTGCAACTTTTTCTTTTTTAATATCATTGACTACGGCGTTGAATTTTTTTTTTTGAATTTTTTCAAAGTAAATATTTAATACATTGTCAATGCAATCCAAAAAAAGAAAGAAAAAATAAAATAAATAGAAAAAGAAGCAAAATACGGTAATATAGACTGAATTGGGATATCATTATATTTGCAAATTTTGATGAGGTTGAATGTAGTATAACCGCAAAAGAATAGATAGAAATATTGAGCATGAAGGACAAGGATGATTTTATGAATAGAAATAATATAGATTAAATGGTGCATGATAGCGACATCTTGTTAAAACATTCTGCTGTTCCAAATACTTCGGATAGTATAAAAACAGGATACCGTCTTAAATTTAAAATTCTTCTTTTGTGATATCTGATACATTTTGTTTAATACATGATATTGATGCATTTCTTTATTTGGCATTCTAGAATGCAAAATTTAGAAATTTTGCTTTTTTGAACATGAATTAAATTAGCCTCACAATTTAAATGATACGAAATTATAGAGCCGTTGAAATCGTTTAACTAATTCAATTCAGATAGGTCTGGTTCATTCGGATTTTTTTCAATTCCATTCACTAATTAATTTTAGCAATTGTTCAAATATGCCTTATTCAGATTGTTCTTTTATTTCTGAGCAAATGTCTGTTAATTATAAGATAAAAATAGTGATGAGATAATGATTTAAAAAAAAACTTATACCAAGCCGCCATTACTATTCAAATTTTTCTTCCCAGAGTACTTTTGATGCAGGGAGCATATAAAAATGCTATCAATCTTCTTGGTATTTGAAACATAATTAAATGTTTAATAAAATAATGGAAATAAATGAAAATGTGATGTTTTGCTGCATCATTATTTGCAGAGCTTTTTTATAATCAATACATGCCTTTCCGTGATTTATCAATGAAATATTATCAAGTCAAGCTTACATTGATATCAACATTAAGTATAATACTCAATAAAAGAAAAATAGTAATCATCAATGATAATAGTCCTTCATTTGTTCGCTTTTCAATTTCCATCTGTCAAAAAAAAGTGCCAAAAAGAAAGTATTGCATCCAAAATAAAAGTTTGGCAGTGTGACCTATGAAAAGTCAATTTAAATGTTTGACAAAATATTTCATTAGGCATTCATCTCCTAGTTATCTATCCAAGCAGTCCAACAATGCCACCGATCGCAGCACCAGCACCTGCACCTTTTAGCGCTCCATAAGCACCACTCTTCAGCAAGTTGCTAAGACTAAAATTGTATGTAAAAATAAATAATTGTATCGCTATATCATTATTCATTATAATTGTTGACATCTTTAAAAGGCTAGACAGTAAATATGATGATGATAACAAACAATCTATGACTTAAGTCATGTTTCCAGACACATTATTGAGGAAAACGTGAATGATCTAGCCTTATAGCATCTTCAATTCCATCCAGAAGTATGTACTGAATCTACTTTGTAGCAATAATATTAAGAGATCTTTCATAACTGTTGTTAACTTAAGAAGAAAAAAACTAACTTGGGTAGATAGGAGTAGGTAGGGTAGATGTATCTCTGGAAGCCATATGAAATTCCTGGATTCAGAATGTAACTATAAGGTTGAGGCTGGTAATAAGAGCCTGCATGTGGTTGATTTCCATAGGCATACCCATAACCTCCATTTGTAGCACCATAAGTAGGGACATTCCAACCGTAGCCTAGCAAATTCATCCCAAAACTCAATGCAGGTACAAAAATCAGGAATATACTCAGCAACAACATTTTATTCAGCTTCAAACAAGCCTGCAAATGAATAATCGAAAATAACTTTTAAATGGAAAAGTTTAGAAATATCCTACTTAAGCTCATTTCTTATTCCTCTTTTCCCATTTCTAGTCATAATACTTTAACTGCAACTCTATTTATAACTTCCATTTAAGTACAATTCATATTTATCAATTCTATTTAAGTACCATTCATGATTCGGGATTTACAAAATTATGTAATTTTAAAAAACTGAAATTTTTCAAAAAATGTTAAAGGATGATAGCTGGCGTAACTTTAATCAGAACGGCTAGCAAATACTGATGATATTATACTACTAACTATATTATTTTATATTCAGAAAGAATCTGATCAAGGTCATCTATATTATTTTATATTCAGAAAGAATCTGATCAAGGTCATCGTTCTATCTTTTACTGCTGATTAATGACAAAAGGAAAATAGGAAGAAATGTCTTTGATAGTCATTGTGTTGAGTTTCTGCAAGTATCGCAAGCGTCAAAAGCTTCAAAAAGTTACTGCAAAAGAATTTTTGATTTATTTGCCTTCAGATTAGGAAAAGAGGAGAACGAAAATTTTCTAATGGCTTCTAAATTTAATTATAATCTGAATAATTTATGCCCAAGTAATTAATTAATTAAATTATTATTCAAGATGAGCAATTATTTTTTCTGAAAAATTTTTTCATTTTCAATATAAACATTGATGATTTTAATTATTTGTAGTAATTTCTTTTATGGCAATAAAGCGGCAGATTTTTAATATTTTCATTTGCTTTCTTGAAGTTAGGAACAGAAGAGAAGAAAGAGATCAAGACATAAGAGAGGGAGAAGGAGAAAAATCTTGATCTCCTTATGACCTTGATCGGCAACTCCCTTGCAATCTAGTTTTATATTTCAAACGCAATCGTAAATTTCTATAAAATAAAAAAAAAAGACCAATCTCGATCGGTTGCTTCAGCCACCATCATTATTTCCGATTATCTTTTTCCATTTCAGCTATGTTAACTCACTGCACATTGACGGTGTTCATGTCTGCGATGATAATCCTTCCAAGTTCTAATGGATACGTATTAGGTGGAGATGCGAATGCATTTAGATGCTGCCCGTTAGTTTTGCTTCTAATATTTGCAAGCTTTTAGAAAGATTACTTCATTTGACTTCATTTGCTTTCTATAGCTAGTCTTCCATAGTACATAACTTAAAGTTTATTAAAATTTCAATGTATATAAAGTAACAAAAGTTCATGTGTCTCTGGAAGTCTTTAAAATTTGTAAATGACTTCTATCCGATTTTGTTGATAATTCAGTTTTTTCCACAATGCATTTCACAAGAGAAATTTAAAATAATTTTCCAAAAACAATTCTCTTACTTTTAAAAGCAATTTAAATCTAAAAAGAAAAATTATCTTTTAGAAATATTCACAGAAACTCAGACACAGATTTCATATGATTAATATTTCGTAATTCAGATCACCATGCTTATCTCAAGTATCCTCTTGTGATTGCTCTTGTGGATTGCCTACGTTACTCAGATTACCACAGCCCCAGTTACCTCCACCATTCGTGTATCCACAATTTCCAACATATCCTAGCGGTTCCTATGTAACGCCTAATGGCAACAATATGCGACAGATTGAAAATAGATACTTGAAGCAACAGTCTTTTCCATATCAAACACCATTAAGCATTTCAAACCAACTGCATCCATCAGTGAGCTCCTTATTCTTTTATCTACTTTTTTTCCTTACTCATTAAAAAAATAAAATATTAATAAAAACGCAAACAATTTAATTATAAAGCCACTGATTAATTAATGTGATTGTCAAACTGTCCCTAATGAAATACTTTACAAAAATTTAATTGCCATCCAATATGCAAAATAAACACTTGTAAATAATACCTATTCCCATAGCCAAGACTATATTCTAGACTACATTGTAATTATCATTAACTTTTTAATTTGCATTTTACCCAACAATCATATAAAATAACAAATTATTTTTTAATACTATCGTTCGTTAATAATAAGATGTTAACATTAACATAATGGAGATGATAAATTTGTAGCAAAATTATTATGCTAATAATATTAGAATATTATTTGAAAGGAAAATAAGCAATTGTGGTTAGTGAATAACTTGCATCATATATGAAATAGCGATTTTTGATAATCATGTGAATTTATTTTGTTACATTTAAATTCTCTTACATTTGTATCTTTTCTAGACATGATTAATTTTTATAGACTCAATAACGGCTGTGAAATCATTTTCTGAATTTGATTTGATTTTTTTTTTTTTAAATAATTGAGCATAGTATAACAGATACAGGTGAGGTTAGTTAAATTTTTGAATTTTATTTTTTGCAGTATCAAGGTGCAGGAGCTCAAGGTTACAGTTCAAAGCAACTTGAGCAACTAAGTGATACTTCCAATGGTTACGCAACTGGCCCTTATGGTGTTGAAAATGGTAACTTCGGTGATTATTCGTCTACTTACAGTCTTCCACAGATAGGGCAGAGTGAGAATAGATTTGGTGCACAACCACTTTCTGGCATTGGACAATACATGCGTGGGCCATTTAACAATGCACCACAGTCGGATATCTCTAATGATCCTGTGGCTGTTACTGCAGATACTATTGGAATTGAACACAATTCATCATCGGCAACAGGTGAATACGAAAAGAAAACTAAACACTTTTAAAAATGCACAAAAGTAATTGAAATGAAGGCCAAGATTAGACCTAAAGGTTAGAATTTCAAAAATGCCTAAAATGTCATTAATTCAAAAAAAAAAAAATTTGCATTGTCACTTGACAATCAATTTGTAAATAGACCAATAGTTTGATGTAATCGAGCTTGCTCATCCTAAGTCTTAAATTAACAATTTCCAATTTATGAGATTCATTGATGCCGAAATTTCTAAATCTATGTTAAATTTTGCTGCGTTAATGATTTTGAACTTCTTATTTTTGCTGGCTTATCATTGTTATTATTAAAAATATTGACTACTACTGTTGATATATGCCTCACGTAATTTGTTCCTTTATACCGTAATTGAAAAATTTAATTGCTTACTCAATTATTACTTTCGTGCAATTTAGATTTATTTTTTTGCAATGATTTTGCTAATAAATACATTGTTTTAATTAAATTCGCTCTGTGTTATTTTATTGTAGTAATTCAATAGAAGGAATTCCCTGATAATAACGTTAAATATGAAACTGTATTTTTGGAAAAGATTCATAGTGCCAATCAGAATTCCCTTTATATTGATTAAATAATTTTTTTGATATTTATCTCAGTTTTATAACAGATCAATAAGAACAGTGAAGTAAGCCTGAAAAATTACTAATAGTGCAAATTCAAGCGCTTTTATATATACAAGCTATATTTTGGTATTTTGTCTTTTGAATTTGTGGATGGTGCGTAAAAAATAGTGCATAGATTTCATCGTAAATTAGCATTTGGAGCAATCAATTTGATCACTGCATTGGATATTTCTGCAGTCGAAATGAGGAATTTAAATACATATATATATAACCTTGGAAATTTGTAAAGAACAAAGATTGATTTTTCTTCAAGATAAAATCACCGATTTCCAAAAGATTCCGCTCAATTAATAATGGCTTTGGGCTATCACTGCAGGAAACTCATCAGAGTATTTAATTATCGTCTCGGTTATTGAATTCATCTTGAATACAATCTTGTTATCGGTCGAGTTCTTAGCTCTATCATTAGCTCTATCATTTCTGTTTAATTTCATAAGAATTGATTAAGAAAATAGCAAATAACATATGATAAATAAAGTATAATAGCAAAGTCTACGATGACGACAGTAACAAATATAAAATGTTGCTCAGATAATTTTATTTAGTCAGGAGGACGATATTTGATTTAGAAAGTCTTTTTTTTTATACTAATATTATCAGATTAGACTCCATGATATTATTTACGATGACCTGTTCAAACATTTCTCAAAGAAAATATTTTACCAATTTCTTCAGTTCTCTTATGAACGTTGTCGAGTAGAAAAGTTTTTGAAATTCAAGAGATGAAGGCCATCTTTCGAAAATTGATATTCTACTGCTATAATATTCGAGAATCGAACTTATATTTCTTGTTCGAAAGCCTGGTTGCTAAAATCATGCTGGAACTCAAGTTTCAAAAAGAGTGAGAGATAATTATAAATTAGTGAACTCAAAAAAATTGCAAATGCAAGTTCATACTAATCAACTAATCAATTTGTATATTTAATGAAGGCATGGCGCGTGCCAAATGAACTGCGGTTGCTAATTTTTAAACTCTTCAAGTATCTTGAAATGCATTGGATGTCTAACAAATAACTAATTGCAATATTTTATTCAAATAATTCTAGAACTTACATCATCAATGACATAATTTTTATTGTCAGAAAGAACAGTACAAACAGTTAATCAAAAACAAAATTATTTCAAAATAAGAATTATTGATTAAAAACATAAATATGAAATTTCTTCTGAAAGAAAAAGACAATAATTTATTTAGCTCACTTAATCAATATAAATTTGTTCAAATTACGAAATTTTACAGATTTTAAATCTAGTACTGCATTTGGGACTGTATTGTCATTAGTCTTGAATTATAATCTGGTTCCTTGATCATTTTAATTTCAGGGTGTGCGTCAATTTGCTATAGTTCACGCGTCGCAATAAAATAATCACCGCGGTGAAAAATGGTCTAATTTCCATTATCAATTTATCGCTCTTTTTTTGTTCCTTTTCTTCAACTAATTACGTCACTTTTACTGAACAATGAACAATGTGTATTTTTGAATAAGGGAAAATGCTTTATTTGTTCGTTTTTCATTTAGCTTCTTTGAAATAAATGGAATCAAAGAAGAAAAGCTATGGAATCTGGCAAATACGAAGTTAGACGACAAAAATAAGGCAAGGAAGAGGCATGTAGTGCAGTAAAATTATTCGTAAATTAATGATTTAAATTTTAACAATGAACTGACCAAAAAATTATAATAGGGCACTATGGGCTATAAATTACTCCTGAATCTCTCACGGTTTCGACTGATTCACGTATGACCTCCAAAAAAAGTATAGACACTGATATGTCTATCTGAATTTGCTTTTTCTATACGTCAAATATAAAACGAAAGCAAATAGAAAGATGCAACAATCGACATTTCCATTTTATATTTGGCATATCAAAGTCAAACAAAAAAGCTTCAAAAAATATTTCATCTCATCAGTATTACCATTAGAATGTTTATAGATTTGGAATCAACGCCATTTAATCCATATCAAGGAGTCAAATTTTAATCATGAATATTTTGCACTTATTTATAGAAAATAATTGTCTGAAAAAGAATAATTTATAATGTGGATGTATCCCAATAATTAAATTATTTTTGTTTGACTCATCATCTGTTGTGGAAGTTGTTGGTGAGAAATTTAATAGAACTATTTATTCGGAACAATAAAATATAAGTACGGGATCAATGTAGAACTAACATTGTAGGATAATACAATAAATGCATATAGCGGAAAAGGAGATAAGGATTAAAGGCACGAAGGTAGGAAGATATCGGCAAATCGATCGCAAAGGTCACTAAAATAGTAAGAGACGTCTCCTGGAGGCCGGAACTTTATATATGTAGATGTCGAGACAGAGTTACAATATGAGGAAGATACTCAACAAGGAGGAAGAACAGGGTAGGCGAAACGAGGTACAGTTATGGATGAAGTACAGACATCACCTCCATTATACGATCATATGCATTGGGTTTGAACCCTGGGAAACTAAGAATCTGACAGTACTACATATTGTATATTGCACACATGTATACTCCTTCATCAATACATGAGGAAGTAATGATTTGAATTATTCAGTCAGAATGTTGGTAGAAACTTGCTGTGGGTTTCCTGATGTCATCAAACAAACAAAAATGAGTGTTATTCTCTTTTTCCTGTACCAAGACAGTATTTCATCTAATTCATCTAATTCGCATTTCTTATGCTTTCTTCTAATAACCGAACCCTTATAAGCCATCACTCGTTATTAAAATGACCTTACAATAACTGGCATGTTTCAAGAAGTGGTCAGTCGATAAAGCAACATCAGCGGCTTTTCATTGTTTCTTCTTTTATATTATATTGCTACTATTTTCATCCTTCATTTTGATCTCTCTATATTTCATGCATTATTACACTTCTTATCTCTTACTTTGTTCAGTGTTATTTATTATCGAATAGAAATTATCACCATCGATGTGTTATATTCAGATTATAACTTCCTAATCTTGGCACCACAACAAAAAAAAGTTTTCTAGTGTATTTTCCGGCAAGATTTTTCTACAGAAATATTCTAAGAAAACAAAGAGTTTTATAAAAACTGTAATACAGGAATAAAGCAATTATCTCGGGTATAAATTATTTTCGTGAGATTCAGTTAGAATCAATTAGGATTATCTTGATAGAGTATGATTTGTGAAGTATAGTTTTTTCAGTTCCATTTATCTGACTCAGTACGAGGGGCTTTTGAGTTACTCAAAAATGCTCCGAGTATTAATTTTAGAGGATATATAGAGGCAAGTGAATTTTTAGAAGGTAGTATTGATGTGATTGTTGCTGATGGTTTTGTTGGCAATGTAATGCTTAAAACAGCTGAGGCGACCGCTAGTGCTTTTATTAGTTTAATAAAGCAGGTATAAAGTTAGATAATCATGGCGGTACTTGTGTTCTTTTGATATGGTTGGTAAAACTGCTTGCACAGCTGAGGATGCAGAAGAAAGTTTATAAAGTTAATCTTAAATTTAGTATCAATTGCTTATCGAAAGCGCTGTACTAGTGTTGATGATTTAAAAGATGCTAAGTATGAAGGTGTTGGTACAGTGCAGGAAGCTGTTATGAATACAGCATCTGTTCTTGGTGAGAAAGTGGAGCTGCTTTTAGCATCTATTACTTCTGTAATTATAATTGATACTTTGTGCTATGAATGAAGAGTTAACAGATAAGTTTTTACTTCCAAAGTTTCATAGCTGTAATAGAGAAAGACACGGAAGTTTATTACTATGAAAGAGAATGTCTGCAAAGTGAAATTATTGGAGCGATCAGAATCTATCACATTTTTTTGTAATCTAATGAGCTTGCAGAAAAGGAAATCATCTGTGCCATATTTTTTCTAATGTTCTCAGCAACTGCTCTTTCAGCAGTATTGAAAATGGGTAAAAGAAAAAAAAGAGTGACGCTTGAGAATGTCCTTCAACTTTGCTAAATTTGAAATTGGAAAAGAATCATTCTCTTTAATCTTTGGCACTTTCAGTTTATTAATATATTTTCCGAAATTTTCAGTTGTTTTGATGACTGTTTATAGTTCATGAATAAACAAATATGTTTATGACGTTTTGATTTTCACTACTTTTTTAAATTTTTCAAATGTAACTTATGATTTCATCAACGTCATAGAAGTGAGTTATTCAGATTTACGAAGAATTGTATTTTACAGAAGAAGAAAATGCGAAAGATGAAATCAATTAATCATTTAAAACCATTTATTATTTAAAATATATGCTCGATTTAATTAAGCTGTAATGAACAGCCCTGAATTATTTATGGAAAATAAAAATACTGGCTGGAAAGAAAAAACCGTTAGCGCATTGTTGATACTTTTCCTTCGTCACTTCCGGTATCTCATTTGCTGCCATAATCGATTTTCGATTATTTGTCAACAAAGTTACCCAGAGCGATTATTTACTTGTAATTGAACTTTAATTAAACAGTACTGGAAATGAGAGAAAGTTCGGTTGCAAGTTAAATTACAAGGAATAAATTTTTTAAAATCATTTATTAGTTCAAAACAATGCATCGTTTATCATTGATTTTTTCATCTCTCTCTATTGTCATTTTACCCATAATTATTTTCTTCCTTTTTTAAGTTTTGGCATGACAAATTAACGGAAACAGCAAGAAATCATAGCGAAAAAAATCTTGCCATTTTTCGAAAATTTCATTTGATTGTAAACAAAATTAGAATGAATTTTAGTAAAATGAGGATAAAATTGAAGAGATAAAGACTATAAATAATATTTGCTTGGAACAAAAAGTCAAGAATTGGATTATTTAGAGCATTGTACCACTCCATTTAGTCACCATGGAAATCTCTCGTGATGTTGCTCGGCTTCAATAAGTTTCTGATTCTTAATACAGTTTTTAACTTGTCATTCTGAACCAACCTTATCATTTATGTTGTTATATCATTTTATTACTACGAATATCATCAACAGTAAATAGCATTGATATGTATACAAGTATTGTAAAAGACATCACAGCATCGATTACTACATTATTGTCAATCACCAGGGATGCAGTGCTATGTAATATTAAGGTTTTTTATGTGCTAGTAGTGGTGACATTCCCATCTTTATCTACAATTCACTGCAATCTGATTAAAATTTGGTTATACAGATAAAAAACATCACAGTGCAGAGCGACATAAAGTTAAAAACAAATTATTATTATTATTATATTTTTTTATAGAGAATAAAATTTGCATCCATAAGTAGAAAGCAAAATGATTAAAAAACTGTCAAAACATTTGTAGTAGGTTCAAAAGTCATGCCAGACGATTACAAATCTCAGTTTCTATCTGAAATTTCAAAAAAAAATAATAATAATAATGGTTTTATAAAATGCCTTTGGAATAAAGCATCGAAGACCGAAAGTATAAGACGATTTTGCTACATTACCTTCTTATACTTAAAGAATTTATTTGAATTTCGAATAATCCTCTAACACTCAAATAATAGTTCATTTGCAGATTTATTGAGATTTGCATGTATTTTAACAAATTTGATTAATGAATGATACTCTAGTTGCAGTGCTAAATAACGTATTCCACTTTCATCAGTTGAAAATATTCTTAAGGTTAAGAGTTTGAAAACAACGAACTGTTAAACTATTATTACAAATATCTTCCATCTATTTTCCATCTATTCGCAGTTTCTGCTTTTTAAAATTTCTCTTAAATTTAATTTAAAAAAATGGAAGACTATTTTCATTGAAAAGCATAAGAAAGCAATATTTCAACTTGCAAGTCAAACTAAATAGTTTGCAGGCTTTATATTTGACAATTGCAAATTAATTTCTTCGTAAATGTTGCCATTTCCTTCGTGGTTTTTGCATTTTAGCTTACACATATTTCAAAAGCAATTATTTGTTTATGCTTCGAGAATTATTGTAATATGCTATAAATGCATTCAATATTTACGAAGAAATATTTTAAGTACATGATAAGGAGTAATATCTCACGGCGATATTCTTTAAATTTATCTCAACGCATGCACTGAGCTGGCAATTTCAAAAGTGCAGAAGTTTTCATGCAAACTGTGACAAAAAAGTTGAATAATTTAAACATTAATTGATAGTGTGAATATTTCAAAAGAATCAAAAAAATTTGATGAAATATCAATGATCTTTTCATTTTCCGAAATGAGTATCGAGCAAATGATTTATCAGTCCTAAACAAGAAGCCAGAAATCAGTTAGTAACACATTGCTGGAAAGTTTTTAAGCAAAATGGCAAAGAAGTATTGATACGAAGAAACGACACTGTTTAAAAAGCTGATCCAATTGAGAATAAACTGAATCTTGAAGTAGCTGCTTAGTTTATCCACTCGCAAACATTTGCATTCCAGAAAAGAATACCGAAAAATTGAATCTAAGAATAACTTCTGAAATCAAAAAAAGTAACGGCACATTATACAGCATCTTCTTACTTCTACGAAAGTTATTGTAATGCTTTATTGAATCTCGTACTGAATGTGCATAAATTTCTATTTGGCCTATTAAGTTATTACTAATTGTAAGACAGGAATTTTGCAATTTCTTATTCTCTAATATTCTAGCGATACGATTATTACGTAGCTTCAGTCGTTTGATCGATAAAAAATTATCGACGATTCTGAAAGCGATGTATTTCTTTGACAGAAAATAAAAGTCAATATTATTACACTTCTAGAGTTAACAGTAAATTGAAATGCTAGTAGCACTGACTACAAAATTGTTTTTTGTAATAATTTATTGCCATTTTTATGTGCTCTTTAAAGAAAGATCATTGGAACGTATCAAATTTTGGAATGTTCTTTCTTAATTTGAAAATATTTGCAAAATTCGTTTTCTCATCTTTATCATAAATTCATATAAAAGGTTGTTATAACTTTCAAAAAAGAACAATTAATCAAGTAATCTAAATTACAGTAATATTCTATCAAAAATTTACTAGGTATTAAGTAACTAAATTAAAACAGTGGCAATAATAAATAGATTAAGTTTCCTGCACTTGAAAAGGACATTTTTCTTTCATTGCACTATTAATTCCAAATAGATTAAACTCTTTTGTTTCTTAATTGAAAAAAATATATTCAAAGCATATATTACTACAGAATTAGTCTTTTGAATATGTGAAATAAAAAGGTCATTCAGAAGAAGAAATCATCATTAATCAACGTATGCAATAGAGACGACATTTTTCGTGCCAAATTCTGAATGGCAAACAGTTCCATATGTATAACTTCGCTTCCCTATTATTGCGACAGTGATTTGAAAGTTACGATTAAATCATCAGATGAATAATGTATTCATAAGATTCTCTTGCGTAAAACCGATATCTTTTCTATAAGTAATCAAGAACGAAATGCAAGTTTTAACCTGAAACTTAAAGCGACACTCTTATTTTCCGAATTCAGACTATTGTCCAATTAAATCTTATATATTTATTGTCATTCATATATGCATTATTGTAGCTGTACAGCAACTTAAATGCATGTTACAGAAAATCTGATCAACATTTAACATAACTTTTCGATGAACACTTCCTTAAATCATATCTTCTTTTATCCAAATTAATTGTTGTGTTTTCACACTAATTCTTATCATAATATATCGTTTCAGATTTCATTATGCAGCATAGCACACAATACTTTCAAACTTTTTCGATGCATGTTTTTTTATGCAAGCATGAAAATTTCAACTTCTATTTTCCCAATTTCTTGGAAATCGCAAATTTGTTTGAATTGAGGAGTACAATAATTACCTTTATTCAATTTGAGCTATAATATCTGTCATAGCACCGCCATAAATCTTGGATGATCCCAATTGTCAGCAATAACAGGAAGCACAGATGCGTTATTTCATTCTACAACATTACAGTGAAACAGAATGATTTATATTGAAAGTTGAATTGATTAGCTGAAAATTTATGGAACTCTTTACTACACCAGTAAACTTTTGATAAATACGAATGCAGAATTTCGTGCATGAAACAATGAGAACAGTAACTTCACTACTTCAAAAATGTCACCTAAACTTTGTCCTTCCATTTTAGAAAACTGCTTATAAAACAGAAGGTCAAATATTCTGCTCGATCGCATAAATCATTCATACACCGAGTAGTTTTGGAAAACATTAAGATCACTGTTATTTTACAACTTTCAATATCACAGTTATCGTTGCTTCATCGCTTTGAAAAAGTCAGAAACTTCGCTTTGCATTGACCCTTTGATATTGGCCAGAATCATGGCCGGCCGATACTGGCCTTTGCACAAAGACCGGTTCTCCGATAGGGACGTAGCGTACTTCTGATGGAGCTTGTGGTTGGGGAGGTTGTGCATATGCAGATGGAGCTTGTGGTTGTAGAACTTGCGGATATGGTGCTTGTGGAGCTTGTGGAAATGGTTGTGGAAACGGAGACGGAAGTGGAGGAGGTTTAGGTTGGCAGCATGAAGGTTGCGGTTGAAGTTGTGGTTGTGGAAATGGTTGTGGAAATGGTTGTGGATATGGTTGTGGATATGGAGGCGGAAGTGGTGGAGATTTAGGTTGACAGCATGAAGGTTGTGATTGAGATTGGCAGCATGAAGGCTGTGGTTGAGATTGGCAGCATGAAGGTTGTGGTTGAGATTGGCAGCATGAAGGGGCTGGTAACTGGGGAGGTGGTGGTAATGGTGGTAACAGGGGCGGAAGTGGAAGCGGAAGTGGAAAAAGCATTGGTTGAGGAAGTGGCATTGGTTGAGGAGGTTGCATTGGTTGAGGAGGTTGCATTGGTTGAGTTTGGCAGCATGAAGGAACTGCAGAAAATGCAGGAGCTGGGGCAGACTTGCAGCACGGACACACAGTCCTTAAGACAGGCCTAAAAATAACTAAATTCTGACTAAATAGCATTGAGAGCCGAGAAATTTGTAGGAATCAATGTTTCCTTAATAACTGTAAAATAACTGTATATAATAAAAAAAAATGAATAAAAGCAACTATTTCTAAATGCATGTTGAAATAAATGAATAAATAAAATGCCGGGAAGGCTTTTAATATCTTAAATAAGTTAATTGGTTGAAACCTCAAATTTTTATAGAAGTAACTTCTGCATTAAATAAATGATTTAATGGATTTTTAGCTCCCTCCAATTACAATTTTTTTAATTATATTTTGGTAAATTTATTGAAAAATAAAAGCTTTCGTTATAATTATGCGATGTCATCATTGTTACATGTTGAGATTATAACGTGGAAATCCTGAAAGAATGCACTTACATACAACAAAAGCAGCCATCAGCTGGTAGCACCACAAATGAAAACAGAATGATAATACATAGAAGTACTAAATTTCGCATGACTTTGGAATCCGATGCTATTCCTGTAGGCTTTTACGAATTTGCAACAAATTCTAATTTATATTTCGGCTAGAGAATTTGATATTGTAGAGAATACAATATGCTCTACAGATGAAACACTTTTATAGCCACTTCAATGAAGTGAAGTGTAAAATAATGAGAGAAGGAAGGATCGAAAGTGATTGCGAATGAGGCATTTGTCACCAATAATGTTAGACAAATACTATCACCTCTTTAATAACTTTCTCTGTGAAATTATATTACACTTTGCACTTAATTGTATTTACGTAATTTTAGGCAATAGATGGAAAATAACAGAGTTTATCGATTTGTACTATGAAGTTCTTCTCATGGATAGATGTCTGTCTGACCAAGCTGTCGTTTGCAAAAAATTTGAGCTGATCAATTTTCATCACAGAAAAATGAAATTATCAAGGCTAAAGACAGTGCAGAAAGCGATAGATCTAGAATTTTCAAGGTTATCTTTTCTATTCTTAGCTTTAATTGCCGTTTATTTTGTATTTTTCAAAAAGAAGTTTTCTTTTATGAGTTCAGCACTTTAAAAGTTACATGAAATATGAAACGATTACTTTGCTTCAATTATTTTTAATTAGAGAAATAAATGCAAGAAAACACAAGTTACAGGGCATAATTAAAACCAATTTTTATATCTTAAGGACTCTTATTTTCCTTTCCAATTCGTTTCTTCCATCTATCAATTTGTTTCATTTCTTTTAGGGCTTTCTTCTTTAGGTTTATTCCATACAAAGTATATATGGAAGTAATCTGCAAGATTACTTCGTTACGACATCGCTGCGAGCACGTGATAAGCAGCAAGTATCCATATCACTTCTAATCCTATTGTCAACGAACAATCAAATCAAGATAGAAAAAATATACGCAAATTGTGATTTCTTGTGTAATAAGAATCTGTTTTTTCAATTTATGTTTATCAAAAATTCAGAGATGCTGTGGAATCTTTTATGAGAAATTAGATTTATTTTCTATATACCGTAATTGAACGAAGTCACTTGAATTTTTAATTATTTTAAAAACCAAGTGAAAGAATTATTATTAGAGTTACTTTGAGTTTACGTATATCGGCAAAAGTCAAAAAATCCAGCAGTGCTGCAGCGACATGTGGGATATATGTTGATTCCCCATAACTTCAATCCATTATTCCGTTATCATTTAATCCACAACATACTGTCAATTTAAGTTTAGAATCATGATATTAAGCGACAGCATTGCAATCACTTTCAAAGATCAATGTTTCATAATAGCTATGATAATTTTTACTGATTTGATACAGCATACCTCTTAATTTACATCTCGAAGCAGACTGTTTACATTTTGAAACAGGTGAGTACGCGGGAATTTCTGTCTAATGCACTCAGTCCTCTCAAGCAAATTGGAACTAGAAAGAACAGATTCGTCCATCTATCGTGTATGCAGGCGACATGTGCATGCAAATTTGCTTGGAACTTGATCTGATTCAAGGAAGCTGCAATGTACTTTGTATCACGAACAAAAACTTCCAGCAAAAACTCCTCGACGATCCCATATTTCTCGACTGTTGGAAACAACTATGTTGCTCGGTTTTCTTTTCGCTACTCAAACTTGAACCAGTCGTGCGCGGGCATAATCTCCACGGACTTCAAGTTTCCGCATTTCGCTTTACCATGGGGATTGTTACGGTGGATGTTGTGATTACATTAAGCTTTTGTAATGATACGTTATTATCGTGTATAATATTATCATTAAGATCATTGCTATAGTGATCAGATAAAAAATTCGCTTTTCAATAACAGAGGAATGTGGGAACCGACATGGAATAGGAGATTGCAATGACATGTCTGTGCTATATCGATAATGTATTATATAATAGGGTTGACTGGTCTCCTGTGGCTCTTGTCTAAAAAACCATTTTAAATAAATATCAGCAGGAAAAACGGTAATATGATAACAATATAGAAATATTTCTTACGTCTTGCCAAAAATAATTTAATTTGTTTAAAATAGAAAGAAGTTACCTATGCATTGCGATAAAAATAAATGAGAGGACATGAGATGAGGTGGATCTCGACGTTAATGGCCTCACTTATTGCTTTTCTGTTCTCCTCTCTCTTCTTTTAACTTAATTTTCACATAACTTTACATTATCATTCCCTTCACTTGTGCTATTTTTTTAGATGTCAACTTCAGATTTGCGAGAACGTCTTCGTAAATTAGCGGAGCGTACTGCTAAAGAACTACAAGACTCTCAAAGGAAAAGAGAACAAGGAGATCAAAGTGTACAGAGTAAGTCTTTGCGCACTCTATTTGCAGATTTTAGTATCGGTCAAAGTTTCTAGGCATGTGCAATATATTATAAATGTCTTATTGATCGCTAAGCAAGCTTCAATAATTCTTGTTTAAAGATTATCTCGGTGGAGAATGTTATTATGAAAACTATGATAAGCAAATTGCTACTGTAAACTATTATCAAGATCTTTTGAAAGATTTAATCTATAAAATTATGTGTAAGAACGGAGAGATGCATTTGTAGGTAATGGTGATAAAGAAAATAGCGTACTTACAGCGCCGACAAATACGAATACGCGTATGACTCGTACAGCTCCAACTAAGCTGTTAAAAAATACCAATATGGTTGAGAC
This sequence comes from Dirofilaria immitis, assembly GCA_024305405.1. Taxonomy (NCBI): domain Eukaryota; kingdom Metazoa; phylum Nematoda; class Chromadorea; order Rhabditida; family Onchocercidae; genus Dirofilaria; species Dirofilaria immitis. Next base: position 3,333,768 of record JAKNDB010000105.1, on the reverse strand, counting down.
ACCATCCATTCCAGAACTTGCAATGCAGAATTCATCATTGAAACCAAATACTTTAAATATTAATGCAATATCCACAGTACCTTGTACTTCTACATCCGACAATGCAGAAATTAGGACTTCTTTTAGCACTCCTATTGAATCCATTATTGCAGCATCAAAATGTGTGTTTATTTTTTCTTTTTAAATCTCTTTTCTATACTTACACTTGTCTCAGTTTATTTACAAAATTGAGTTCCATCTGTACAAAATTGGATGAATTTTTATCCATATTCAGAGTAATGTGCTTTGCATAGTTACTTATGTTAAGAAACCAAAAATCGATTTTCAAAAAAAAGAATTGTGTGACGTTTCAATTTAAATAAAACTGTATTTTGCTTAATTTACCATTTCGAAATAAATTTTTGTGCCTTAATTTGGAACGAAGTTGATGATTAATTGTTAATAACTGCTGCATTCACAAACATATTTTTAGCTTCGGATCAAATCGAGAAAGTTGGTGAATCTATTACCAGAAATAATAGGTCTATCACTAGATCAGTTGAAAGGGAAAAAAAACGAACTACTAGCGCTCATACTGTAAGAATTACTGTTCTATTCGTTCCCTTTTTTGTTCAAATTCTTCACAAATAATACTGGAGCAGTTAAGAGAAAATTTCATTTAAGGAGCAATCAACAGGTTCAAAAGGAGATAATGTTGCTATGGCAGTTTATCCATTACGTCGTTCAGAATCTGCTTCCGGTTCTCGTTCCAACCGTTATATTTATGTAAATAATCATCCATATGTCGTGATCGATTTGTTGGGTAAAGGAGGCTCCAGTGAAGTTAGATTTTTCTAATAGTATATTCAAATATTTCAATTTTTTTGTGACTTTCTTTGATCTGAACTTTTTCGGAATGATTCTACTTAATCGCAATACTTAAGGTTGTTCATCCTTGAAATTTATGGTCGTAATTCACTTTTTATAGAAAAAAAGAGAGTGGATTTTTAATTTATTCAAGGTTTATCAAGTATTAGACGAGAGGCAGAAGAAATTGCGTGCAGTGAAATGTGTTGATTTATCGGAAGCTGATTATTCCTGTCGCAGTGCCTACTTAAACGAAATCAAACTACTGCTTAGTTTGAAAGACACAGGATGTGTTGTGGAGATGTCTGACTAGTATGTGATTTTAATATCACTGATAAAAAGTATTAGATATAAAGACATGAAGTGATAAAGCACAAATAAATTAACTCATGTGTTTTGTAACTTTTAGTGGATATCATTAGTTTTAGCGAGCTCCATGGTGATTTCTTGTATGTAGTAATGGAGAAAGGTGATACCGATTTGGCAACTTTTTTGAAGACTCGGAGAAATCAAATTGATGATATATTTATCAGATTTTATTGGAGTGAAATGTTGAAATGTGTGCATACTATCCATGAAAAAGGTGAGCAAGAGATCATGTCGTTTCTTTTTTTTTCTTATCAAAATCGAGTTATTTCGTTTTTTCGCGGTTTTCAGGTATTGTTCATTCTGATTTGAAACCGGCAAACTTCCTTCTTGTCGGTGGAAATCTCAAATTGATCGATTTCGGAATCGCATCTGCTATCCCGACAAATAAGACATCAGTCATAAAAGATACGCAAATGGGAACGTTATCTTATATGCCACCAGAAGCTATTGCAAGTTCTAATGTTTCGGCACATAATGGAAAAGAAATTTACAAAGTAAATTTTATCACTCTTTGTATATTTAACGATTAGTGTTTGGAAACATGAAAATTTCAATTCCTGTTGCTGAGGAATGTTTAGCATTTAGTAGGATAGACTTATAAATATAGGGACAATGAAAGCAAAATGTAGAGGGAGATGGAGGAAAGAATCTGCTCTTTCAAAATAAGTGAAAAACATTTTTGTTTTAGAAATATCTCGAGATTTGGAAATTTATTTTTCATGAAGATACTAAACGCTTTCAGGTTCGTAAGAAATGTGATGTATGGGCTTTGGGATGCATATTGTATAACATGGTTTATGGGCATACACCGTATCAAATGTGGACAAACCCAGTCCAAAAAATGCATGCTATTTTGAATAAACCCATTGTTTTTGAGAAAATCGAAGATGCCGATTTAATGGATGTTTTGAAAGTAAATATTCTTTTAATCTTTCTATGGAAGTTGATATAGTTAATATCATGTTCCCCTCTGTTCTGCATCTTTTCAGTTCTTATGGTAATAAAATATTTTTTCTAGAGATGCTTAACGAGAGATCCCGACCAACGATCTACTGTTGAAGAGTTACAGAAACACCCATATTTAACGAGTAATTTAATCACGCTTTATAAAATTGCATCTGAATGTCTTGTGTTCTTCTTTGTAAAGATGAGATATTGCATGAAGAGTTTTGATCTATTCACTTTTGATGGGTAAAAAATTCTAGATAATTGGCCGTAGTTAATGTATTTTAGATAGACTACTTTAATTTTTATTTAAGGAAGGGTTCGTAAATGTATGGATGAATCAATACTACCACAGGATGATAAGGATTTAATGAAAGTGGCTGAAGATTTACGAAATTCTACACCACGAACATCAGCACGAAAACTTCGTGATTTAATGCAACGACAAAATACAAAAGCCACAAGAAAAGATTTAGTGACAAGCAAATTTACATGAATACGAATAAATTTTTATTCTCTTTTTTCTGTGTATCGTATTGCTTTATCAAGGATTTAGGCTAAATATTTTTAATTACAAAATAAGAAAGATAGATTGCATGAAATGAGCAGAGATTATAACTGCAATGCATGGAATTTAGAATCTTGAAAATATATTGAGAATATGAGATATCGAATTGGTGTAAATACTCATTGATTTCAATTCAGTAAGTTTTATTATTTAACTTTCTTGATCCCATTTATTTTTGAAGATTTTTTCTTTTATCTTTATTCATCTATTGATAAAAATTGGAATATTATTTAAAGTTGTTGATAGTAAGAAATTTATTTTAAGCAGTTGTTCGTAACATATATTGAAAAAATTTGAGTGTTTCTTAATCACATATCAAAGGAATTTTATTGCGTCACTAGAGCTTTTTTGATGTTCAATTATAATAATATTATTAGCATAAATTTATTGTTTTTGTACAAAATTCTTGATCTGTGTTTTGCATCTTATAGATTATATCTTTTTGGCAAGATTTTCTTGTATATTCTCAACGACTTTGTAATGGTTGCTGGGATTATCTCAAAAGATTGCATGGAACAACTGTCTTCCTGTGTGTTAAATAATTTAAAAAATTTATGTGTAAAGTTGGCATTTCATGTCGTAATCATTTTTTATTAATATGCTGTTATTTAAATATGAATATATATTTAATGAATGGAGCATAGATTTTGGAAGACGTTTATGGTTTAATTTATTGAACCAAACACCATCAAGATTATTACTAGTTATTATGATTTAGAAAAGAATAACATTAGTTGGAGGGTTTTTAAAAGGACTCAATTTTTTAATGTAAAATTTGATTAAATCAGGCTTGAAGGTTGTGAATATGATTTGATCGAAAGAAGTATTCTCTAAATAAGATTAAGGATGAGCAACGAATTCAATCTTGTGGCATTAAACATGTATTATTTTCGTTTCCAGCTATTTTTTATCGTTGAAAGTTTTTCTCCCATCAATTCCACCTAGTTTGTCGTTACTTAACTCATTTTTGCATCCAGGTTTTTAGTTTTCATAGCATATTTTTGAAATTCCTGTTGATCAACTAATTCTTTTTCGGCTGATCAATTTTTGGAAAAAAAAGTGAAGTAACACAGGGGTAGTTTGACCCATTGATATATACATTGCAAATGGATTATTTTAATTCGAATGTCAGTGAAGCTAAGAAAATGTTCGGGAAATTAATCATTTAAAAAATTTATTAGTAGTCATTCATTGTTCATCATCTTAGTAAACGGCTAAAAAGCGCAAATTCTTTTTATATTGACAGTATTTAGTCTTTTCTTCGCATTAATTTGTCATTGTAACTTTTAACTGGAATTATAGTTTTTTTTCTTTTCCTTTTTTTTTTTTAAATATGTAACTGAGTTAATAGAGCACCAGAGCACCTATTTGTTTATTTTGCGTTTACAAGAAAAGAATAATGAAAGGCACTCCACTAGTAGTGCTAGTTTAAATGAATAAAAGAGATGGAATGAATAATAGTAATAATAGTTTATGGAAACCAATACAAAATAAAGAATTCGAAAATTTCAATTGCTGATTGTTAATCTTAGAAATTGGTGCTCTATTAATCGTATTGAATTTCTTCTTGCTCTAAGGGTAACCATTGCTATTTGACTGATTGGTAATCGAAAGCTTTTTTTTCACATATATTGTCGTCATAATTTGAACTTACTAATTCGTATAATAGTTCATTATTTCAAAAAAGAACTCTTTCTTTGCAGATTGAGTGGACAGAAACAAATGAAGTGTTTTAAATGTCCCTGGTGATATGTTTCTTTTTAAACGATCTTGACATATGATCATGTCACTGTAGGATTAGAAAAACATTTGTATCAATGCATACTGAGATATAAAATAAAGCTAAAAACCCTCAACTCTGTCATTGTCAATCAAAAATTCATTTAAGCCAATTTCCAAATCAGTAGTCATATTCTGAATAATTTAAATAATAAATTTTGCGTGCTGTGCCACTAACGGAGTTTGATTGTCTGGTTTGTTGTTTGAAATGATGAAAAATTGAGATTTCATTTCTCCTCTTTACGATTTTGAATGTCATGGATGCATCAGTTTATTTACTGCTCAAAAGTGATTTAAATAAAAAACAAGGATAGATTTGACGGAAGATATATATATATATATAAATTCTACCCTTATAAGTAATGCTTATTCGCGAAGAATTAAGGTTCAAAGTTTCGCGGGTTGTGTAGAAATAAGCTACTGTTCTTTAGGCAAAAACGTAAGGATTCAACTACCATTTATTAATTTAGGGTATTATTATAGAGTGTTTTTTGTAGAATCGGATCGAATGCCATCCAGCATCAGCATTGTGGGTAAAGAACAGCCAGATGAAGTTGGTAAGAAATTTCTTCGGATCTTTTTATAACTTTCATTCCAGTTCTTAAAATTTTCTTCATTAAATTCAACCTTTCAGCAATCCAGATAGTGTGCAATTACATGGTGCAGCAAAATCGACCGTATAATGCTGTTGATGTGTGGAATAATCTTCAACAGAAATATCCCAAAGTTGTAAGTTTTACGCTCTCCGGATCGAATGAATTTTTATTTTAAATTGGAGAATTTAATTTTTATTGTACAAGAACTTTAAAGTTTGAAGTTCGTAATTTTTCAAATATTTTACTTAATTACAACGTTAGTTGCTCTAGTTAATTAAAGATAGATTATGAGTAATGAATTCTAGCAAATAATCAAGTGCTTGGATATTGGGGTAGAACGAGGAATTCTACGTGAGAAACTTATTTCAAAACAGAAAATCTACTTCGTCGACCAGGTCTACTAACATTCTTTTAAATTAATGATGAGATTCAAAATTTTTTTTCTTATTCATATTAAAAATTGCTGGAAATCAATTTAGAAAACTTCACCTAAAGAAGACTCAGGATGTTTAATTTAATGTTTTTTTCTAGAGTAAAATTGAAAAGTCTGATGAAAAGGAGCTCCAGATAATGAACGAATCTATTATAGCAAAGAGTAATCGCTTGATTGAACTTAACAACGCCATAAAGATCGCAAAAATGGTAAATTTCAGCATCAGAACTATGGCCTAATGATTCAGTTCTTATGTTACTGAGTTGTCCAGAAGGTAAAATTCAGGATTCATTATAGGTATTTCACATATATAATATCGCAGTGATTTTTTTGAAGTTCTCTCATGATTTTTATTTCTGTTCCTGAGAAACGGAGGATTTTTACTCGTCTAGTTAGGAAGAATTAAGAGTTAAAAATGATGCTTCTTTTTAATATTTTAAGCCATTTAATTACTGTTTGAACTTTGCATTTTGAATATTGTCTCTTTTTTAGAACTGAAAGAGTATGAAAGCGCCTTAAGCATAGAAGAGATGATTGCGTTACAAACGACTCTGAAGATACAGGTACCAAATATTTGACATTTGAAAGTACAGTCTGAAAGGCCCTGTGATTGGAAACTAAAAACATAATCATAGCTTAGGATTAGAGCGCTCCGTTCGCATCGGAGAGAACAGTCCTCATACTTGGTGGCAGGATATGATCAAAGAGTCTTTTTGTTTAGCTACGAGCTGC